>JAPMOQ010010535.1:0-10717 GCA_026543055.1 Argiope trifasciata | reverse complement strand
TTGTGAGTTACGCTTTACTAGTAAGACCGAAAAGTCGAATTGAAAAAATTATTTTTATACAGTATGTTTCCTATAATTCAGGGGCATGCCTATGCCCCCGCAAATAAGCACTTAGCTCATAAGTACTTTAAAACTCATAAGTACTCATAAAATACTTTAACAATATATCGCTGCTATTTTTTTCTTCCCTTAAATAATTCTTTAAAAAATATCATCATTGTGCAAATTATTAGCATTGAGAACACAATTCTAAATGAAAAAATAAGTTTGTTATTATTACAATTTTTTGAATAAAAATCGATCTTTCTTTGAAACTGGGCGAAATTCTTTAAAAAAACATTTTTGATTTCCGATTTTTTAGCCCATAACTGGAGGCATGAATTTTCTCACATGAGACATGAAGCCATTATATATATATATATATATATATATATATATATATATATATATATATGTCTTTGGAATTTATTCTAGAGACAAAATACATTCTGGAAATCCTTTAGTTACCAAAAGTATAAAAAATATTGATATTAAAAATGATAAATGTTATAATATTAAATATTGAAAAGACTTTATAAAAAATACTTGAACAACCTTTTAATGAGTTTTACTTCATTTAAACATTATGGGATTACATTATTGTTAGTAACTTTTAGTATTTAACAAACCCAAATAAAGAGTACAATATTTAAAAATAATATTTTAACAGTATTTATTTATCTTTTTTTACAAATTAAATGCAGTTTCAGAAACGTGGAATTTATAACTCCATGAATAACAACAACAAAAAAAATTGAAACAAAGAATAACTCGGTTAAACGCAGGTGCTCAAACTTAGACTTATGCAAACATGCTGCTAAATGAACAATTTGAAGTGACGCTAATAAATAGCATGGAATCCTTTTAACTCCGGTGTCCAGTTACGAGTTAAGTAACATTATGGAATAACAAAGTAGATCGATTCAAATTTAACGTTTTAATAGATTGAAATTGATTATTTAATATTTATTAACTGTGTTGTACCGATCTGTTTTCAGCATTGTGTAAATGATGAAAAATCATTGCCATATATAATTCAGAGACCTTATCCAGTGAAATTAAAAACTGAAAAAGGAGACTCTTATAAACATATAATTTTCTCGGAATATGAAGATGACAATCTCTTTTTAGCATAGACATAATTAATTATTTCGCCGAAACTCTTTATAACTTAGTGCATTTTTTTTCTGATAGTAATTTAATCTAAATGTATATAAATAATCTATATGTATATAAATAAACAACTTTATTTTTCATCGTTTATGCAATTATGAAAATAGATGTATATAATATGATTAATAAATAACGAATAATAAATTAAAAGAAGAAATTTTAATCAATCCAGTTTGTTAGTTTAAATTTCCTTTCAAAAATTAGGAAACAAAAGCACTGCTTTTTGGAAGAAGTTTTGCCTACTACGTTTCTATGCAAAATTGTTGATTTAATTTTCAAATATGCGTAATGAATGTCGTCTCACGCGTCTTAGATGATCAGCAAACATAAACATCAACCAGGGATATTTGATTGGTTATCATCTTCAAACTACTCTCCGTAATTTTAGTCCCGTTGAAAACTCCAAACTGTCCAAAGACTCTCAGAGAGCAGAAAAGCCTCAGTTTCGCTGGAAATGTTATTCTGCTTCTCGGCAAAGCATAATTTAAATGATAAAGCGATAAGAATCTAGGATCCTTTCATCGTACTTTGATCAGTGTTTCGCAACCGACATTGTCCATAAACTGGTGATAATGTTAAGCCCTGTAGAACTTAGTTTGTCGTTGATATCCAGCAGAGAGTTGATACTTTGAGGATGGATTATTTCCGAACCAGAAATCCAGTTTTGTGTGTTGAAGAGTGTTGCTTGAATATATGACAGCTAGTCTGCATTGCATAAAGGGCAGAACATCAGCTCTTTATTGAAAAGACAGATCTTATAATCGCTTTCCATCAGCTCCATGTAATGGATGAATTTTACTTGATTATGTGCATAATTATTATTCTTATGCCTTTGTGTATCCTAAAAAATCATATTAAAAAAATTGACTATTTAGATTATTTATAGACGAAGTGCATAAAACATATAAAACGCATGACTGGAAATTTATAATTATAATTTAATAATGCAGAAAACATAAACGTATATCATTTTAAATTATTTGTTCTTTATCCTTGAGTTTTAAACTATCACCAGAGACAGAAAATTAAAATTTTTACTGTAACAATTTCTCATAATTAGTTCAGTTGTAGATAAAGAGGGATTTGATGAATTGCAATTCAATTATAAAAATGTTTTATTTATCACATATTTTTATATTACCAAATAAAATTTCAGAAATATCCTGATTGGTATATTACAAAAGTATTTATGTCGCGAAGTAGATTATTCAAATACTGTCACTTAAAATCTATTTAAAATCCTGGTAGAATAATAATTTCTAATTTGTGCAAGTTTTATTTGATTTAATGCTATTTTGACTGACATTATTCACTAATTTGAATCGTTAGATTTGCTGAAAATTTCAGAGGTATTGCTCATTTTTCCCACACAAAGCATTTTTAAAACGTTAAGAAATCGGTGTCTGGTTAAACTTAAAGAGAAATTAAACTCATTGGGACTAAATTGAAATTAATATAATTATCCTGCTCAAAAATAATAACTAGTCCGAGTTATTATTCTGCAAACTGCACTTTATAAAGTAGCTTATATTCTTGTAGTACACATATATTGTGTGATATATTATTGTACGATATTTAAAAAGTATTTTCAATAGTGAATGATAGTATGTAAATTAATAACATAATTTCGCAAATTATCTCAATGTGGTATAATACTGTTAAATATTGAATATTATATAACCACGGAATATCACAATATCGGAAAACAATCTGTGTAATCAGGATTGTGAATTCTTGTTGTATTTGATTCTTGTTTTAAAAATATTATGAATGATAGTAAAATTTAATTTAAAAACCTTAAATAAATCATTTACCCAAATTTAGCGAAATTTGTCCACTGTAACATGAGAATCTCCGAAAGTGTAGCTTCGGCCTTTGTGTAGTTGTTTGCGAAATGCGAGAGCGACGTGACCAAAGGAGCACCAAATACGAAGGCTAGATCTTCGCCAGTAACTGCCCCGAGTCTTGAAGAATAGTCCCCATATTCTGACTGATATCCGAAAACGTAGAAGAAGCTCTTCTTCTCTCTTGAGGGTGATGGAGATGGAGAATACAAATAGCTGTCTCTCGGACTACCACTATGGAAGGATCCTACTCGAATGATAGGTGCTACAACCAGGGCATCACCTATAGCGTCAATGGTGCCGTCAAAGATATCAGAGGCGTGAAGAAATGGCCTTGACCAATCCATATACTCGTTCACAATTGTCAAGAATATCTAGATAGAAAATATTAAATATATCTTTACAACTGCTGATGAACCATGATTACAAAATATTTTAAAAACAGCTGACTATCTTTCAAATTTAAAATGTTTTTGAATAAAGTTATATTTAAATCTTTTCTGTTTAGAAAAATCCTCTGAAAATTTGAGGTTTGATGATTTATTAAGTTATGATAGATTGTTAAATCTTACTAGCTGCCATTCAATATCTATACTAAATTAAATATTCTTTTTATATTAAAGAACCTTTAATGAATCTTTAGTGTTAAAGTGTCTTAAAATGTTTCTTGTTTGATGAATATAATCTACTTTTTAACTGGAAAATTATCGATAATTTTTATAATAAATTTTTATTCCAAATTATTATTTGGAATTTTATTCCAAATTATTTCTTGTCCCCAAATTTGGTTTATCCTTGCAATTTTTCAAACCTCTTGTCTTCTGTGTTTTGAGTTGCCGGCAATTCAGTTGGAAATTGCACCTAGAATTCAAAGCATCAACTTGACAAGAATATTGACGATAGGCTTTTAAATTTGGAGGTCATTAAAATTCTCCATACCTGAAAGAAAATACACTGCCGAACAAATGTTCTTTTTTATTTTAGTTTGACTCATAAAATTAATAAAAAATGCTTTACAAGTCGGTGGAAAATTCAATAAATAATTCCCTGCTTCAAAACATCAATGGTATGAGTTTTAAAAAATTAGCTTTCGAAATATTTTATTTTATATTCAGAAACATGATTTAATGATCCAATTTTAAAATATTACAATAAAAAAATATTTTAAAAAAGCTTTACATAGAAGAAATATCTGTATTGAAAATAATAAAATTTATCAACAAAATATTTTTCATTGGAACCAGAAAAATAAATATACTTTAAACTATGCCGCTTATTATTATAAAAATTTAATTCAAATAATATCATATATTATTGAAGAAACATATGTTATTAAATATCTAAGTATGGAATATTTAATTTACAAATCTTTACACATTTCAGAATTTTATTATTATTAATATTATAGCACTATTATCATGGCATTTTAGAATTTCGGATGTGCTTCCATTTTATGACATTATCATCACAGACTATTTTATGAACAAATATAAGCAGATTAAATGTTTATCTGGTAAAAGATGAAAATTATATTATTTAATTGCATTTCTGAATGTGCATCTATTATATATATTAAAGTCATTCTGCGCAAACATTGCTCAGATTGCTTCTGTTTTTGTAACTAGATGGTTGAATACATCAGAATTATTTATCAAAATAATTTCAAGCTATTTTTATTACTTATATGGTTGATAAGCCATATAATAAATGTCCTTCTATTTCAATATGAATTTTTAGTTTTTTTAATTGTATTTGCATGATATTGTTATAGAAAAGTTTAATCACATATGAAATACCTTTTAATGATATTTAAATTATTTATCTCCTTTTGATGCTTAACATACTTATACATATAATCTGGGAAATATAACTGATCTTATGCATTTTTACTATTAAGATAATCGTTTACTTATGCATACGAGTGTCACATGAATTAATGTTGCATCATAGAAATCATTATTAAGTAATTTGATGCTATGTATAATGCATTCTTTGCAACTCTGAAATTATTATATATTTTATGAAGACTCACCTCTTGTAAATGATATGTGAAAAGGTTTCTAACCATCGTCCGAAGTACCCTGTCTCGTCTTTCACTGTCCATACCAAATTTTTCTTCGTATGCTGAAAACTGAAAATACGACTCAACTCTCGTAGCACCAAATAACAGATCGTACTGAGTAAACAATGCTGAATTTTTCTCCATAATCTCAGATGGGTCTTGTGGTATGACTATGCCATCCACTGTTGGACCGAAAGTTGATAAATAATCAGGTGTCATGATTTCCACATTCATAATATCTTGCAAATCTCTCTTCCTCATGCATTCGACCAAAGCAGTATTGTGCTGTGCAGGGCAGTCCAGTACTCGGGCTAAGTGTAATGTATGAGCAATGGCATCCCTGGCAATTGCCCATGGACTAAGGGCGGAACCACTTTGCATTATGGCCCGATGGAATAGACCTGTAATATATTTGGTGAAATACAAACGGTTCAGTAATAATTGGCTGGTAGTATCAAAAATTTCCATTACTCTGAAAAACTAAAATTTCTTTAAATATCTTAGAAATAATAAGAACTTCTGAAACTAATGATTTCAAATTCCCTGTTGATTTAATTAACGCAGTGAGATTTATTGACTGAAAAATAATGAATGTGATGATTCTCGGGGAAATGTGGTTTTAAGGAGGATAATGGACCTGTTTATACAGACTTGCTAAGGGTATTGAACAATTATATACCAAATAATATGCACATAATATTAAGTATTATGTGCATATTATTCCTATCTTTTGTATAGTAATGAAGTAGATTCCATGAATTTTTTTTAACAAAGAACACTTTAATTCCCCATGAATAAAATAAGTGACAAAGACATTTCTCCTATTTTCGTAATATAATGATCGACAACATCTTAGTTAAACGACTCATCATACGAGGGGTATATTATTATGAAGTAAATGAATATTCAACATTCTATTATCGCAACAATCAAAATGGTCCATAATGCTTGTCAATATCGATAATGAGATAAATATATCTATAAAAATTGTTTCTAGTAGATACCAATGAGTCTCGTTTAAATATTAACATATCCTGTGACATTTTACTTGCATTTTGCAAGTTTCGTAAGTAATTCGTCCTAATAAACTTAAAGTATTTAATACAAATAAATATAATTTAAATTCTCAATACATTAAAAAATTATCGCTTAAAAATGACGTTATTTTATATAAAACTCCAGAATATACAATGAAAATAATGGTTCTAAAAACTGAACTGATATATAATGAAAATATTTTTAAAGATAATTACGTATATTACAATTTAAAATATTAAGATAACATTTTAAAACATTTATTTCAATAAAAGAATCAAATAATTTAGATAATTTGCAGTATTCATTTAATTAAACTTATAAGGGAGAGAACACATAATTATAAGTATTAATTAAGCATATAATTGTAGATATAAAATATGTATACAAATTATATTTAATTGTGTAAACATAAATTCAATATATAAGAAAACTATTACTCTTAATAAACATTAATGAAATCTTACCCTTTGCCATCGGAGACAACATTAATAAATTTACAAATGCAGCACCAAAGCCTTGCCCAAATATTGTCACATTTTCTGCATCCCCTCCAAATTCTCCAATGTTTTCTTGTATCCAATGCAAGGCAGCAACCTGATCCAGAAGTCCGTAATTACCTCTAGCCGAGCGATCCACAGCCGGTAAAAATCCTATAATTAGGCAGAATATTGGAAATAAAATTGTAAATTAATTTATTAATTTACTAAAAATAAATTCCATTAACTATTAGTTTCAATTTAATTTAATATAATCTGTTTATTCAGTAAATAATTTTTATTATTACTTTATTTAAGGTACCTTATTACTTTTATTACTTTATTTAAGGTACCTTAATTTATATTCAATTTCCACAACAATGAATACAATCACATGTGATTAATCAGTATCCGTATTTTCATATACTTCATTTAACTTGTTTATAAGTTTCTAATATGATACAAAATAATTTCTAAACAATATACACAATTGTATAAGATAAACAAGTACCGGCTTTTTCATATATTTCATTCAATTTATTTACAATTTTCTAATATAGTACAAATTCAAATCGTATTACATTTCGCTAATAACAGTATTGCTAATTTTCATAGGACTTATTGGCGATCGATTTTTAGCATTATCAGAACTTAAAGGAAATACATTTTCTTTTGTGCAAAGTATAGAACTTGCTTCAAATAAAAGGTTTTTCCTAGATACCAAAATATGTTTTCTAATAAAGATACCCTGAAATATTTATCATTACACCCTTCTTCTTAAGATATCAGCACAGCATTGGAATATTATTGATGTGCAACAAAAAGATTCTCAAAACACGATAGGGAGTCATCAGCCCACATTGCTAATCTTTTCTAGCCATCTTAACCAAGATTGAAAAGAAGAAGGGAAAAAAAACTATTCGATATCGGATGTTACAGATTCGTAGCAACAACTCCTGTTGCCTGACGGAGCAATCGATGGAAAAAATGATGAGACACATCTGCATTTACTTTGCACCCCCAAAAGATCTTAAATCTCCAAAGGTTACATGCATCCTACAGCCAGAAGAAAAATGAGCTTCAGCTAAATGAAACCTCCATTCTCCATCTCTCGTTTTGCAGTGACAAGCCCCGAATGAAAATGGCGAAAAAACCTATACTCGGAGCGCATCTATCTAACATGAGGGCGAGGTAAGTTATGAAAAGCCTTACAATATCCATATTCATGTCCCATAAAGCACATAAAGCGATGGACTATCCATTTTAGATGGATATCCGATAACACCATATTCCTCTCTCGGTTCTATACGGGAATGAAAAGAAACATATTGCCCTCGCATGGAACGGCATTGGCGCTGGAAAGAAATAGACGGCATCATTTTGAAATTGCTTCATTCTTGCGTCCGAAACGAGAAATCCGAGATTGGTAGCAGCAACAATGAAACGCTATGGAGATGAGAGAGAAGCAGAGGCGAAAGCAATAATAACGAAAAGTTGATTTTTATTTTCTCGACTTTTCGGGCGGAATTGGATGGGAACGGGTTATACGTGCAGAATGGAAACTGAGATTCCGATGAACAAACTAATCAAGAATATATGTTTATTTATGCAAATTAAACGCTCTGGATTGTTGAGGGGTAAACTGGATATTCCATGCTTGCGGGTTTGTCGGTATCACGCACAATTTCCAGCTAAATATCCTAAGGAATTTCCGCAGTGACTTTCCTAAAATCATAAGTAGTATCATATGAAACAATTTAAGGTGAGAGGTCTTATTACTGATGAAATATGAAAATGATACCTTAATGTTTGTGAACTTAAATTAGTTTATTTCAAGCACTTTGAATTGTGAAATTTGTTTATTTTCCTAAATATCACGACTTTTGAAAACAAGCGTTTTAAATAAAATGGAATAATTAAATCGAGGTTAATATTTCATATGTGCTGGATTATAATTGAATATTTCATATGTGATGAATTATATTTCTTATATTAATAATAATTTTGACTCCGAACAAGATAAGAATTTTTTTTAACTTGCCTTTGGAACATTTACATAGTCTAAGAAGTTATTATTCTCACTTATCCATAAATTGAATTGTAAGTATAATAAAATGATTATCCATAAATTGACAGCAATCTGATTTATAAGTAAAATAGGTTGTATTTAATTTCCAATTAAACCCCGGTGAATAAATTGAGATTTATTTTTTATAAAATGTATTTTTAAACCCCAAATTAGCTTTACTTTACCCCTTTTTTAGATAAATCCTTACTTTTATAACAGCTATATTTTTGTTGTACGCATTGCACATAGTACCTATAGTATCGAATCCCAATGCATCACAAAGCCAAGCAAAACTTAACTGCATGGTTGATTGCTTCCTATCACTAAAATTGTTTTTTGTCTTTAGAGGTAACGTAAAGCTACTTTCTTAATCCTAAATTTCACTATACAAATAATTAAACCATTATTTTTCTCTATTCAAAAATGACAAAAACCATGCAATTTAAAGTTTAGAGATGCAATGAAAATGATTTGAATATAATCTTCAAAATGAAATGAAATTAGATTATGAAAATAGAAATGAAATTATTTAAACAATTAGAAAAATATTAAAATTCTGATCACATTTGCTCTTAATTTCTGTTACTGAAATACAGGATTTTAAAATGTAAAATAGTGTAGAAATATTCATTGTGCAGCAATAATTTTAGGATAATAACTGGGAAAAGAGAAATCTTTTATAATTTTTAATTCACTTATTAAATTTAATTACCTAGAATACTAACATTAATAGCTGTAACATTTTATAAACGAGAAACAATATTTTTATGCCTGTCCTTTTCTAATTTTTATCAAAGTACAACGAAATAGCGTCCCCTCTCAGAAATAGAAACATTTCAATTCTCAGTTCTTCGATATTATTGAAATATTAGATAATATTTTAACACTTTATTAATTATTTTAACTTACTTCAAGGATCTAATTAATTACAAGGAATCTTATCGATTCCGTCTCAGACAATTGTTTTTCTGATTATATATTATTCACACTTTGTTAGTTTTCAAAATATAGGTTCTACAATAAATCCATGATCAAAAGAAAACAAATTCTAATTCAAAATCTATCACGTTCCAGTCTTGTGAACCGGTTTCAGAAAATCAGGCAGGAAATTACCCCAATCATACATTTCTATCAAAACGTTTCAATCAAATAGTTTGATAGATTGCTGAATTTGGTCAGAATTCTGTATGAATATATCAGCTGCAAATCATTTGCAACATATAAACCACAAGATTCCTGAAATGATCCTTCACAAATTCAATGATACTGCAAGTATTGTAAAGTATATCTTTTTTTATGAAATGCTAGTGGCGACGAACAGTTGGCTAGTCAGAAATTATGTTTGACAAAACTTCAACTAAATATTTAATGAAAATTGGTTTTAACTAATTTCTGAGCGAAACATTTTTCAACTACAAATTCTAAAAAGAAATGAATTAACGGTTTATGAAGCCCGTACATAGTTGTGTTTATTGTGGTAAATAAGAACAAAGTATTGTCTTTAATTTTCTCTTCCTCTCATTTGGATCTTGAATTTAGAATGGAACTTCAAGAAATTTTCATGATATGAATAAGTACAAAAGTATAACAAAAATGTTATTCACGTCTTTAACAGAGACATATATAAAATTGGGAAATAGGCCATATATTGGCTTTTCGTTAACAAAATTTATAAAAAATATAGGATGAAATATTTATAGCTATAATGAAAACGGTAAGATTCACTAAGTACATTAGATGCAAAATTTGTTAAAAATATTTTAAATAAATTAAAATATACAGAAATCTTTACCGTATCAAAACCAGATATCATTTAGAAAAAAAGTTGAAATTTGCAATGATATAACATTATTTTTGAGTAAAAAATATGGCAAAAAAAAAAAAAAAAAAAAACTGTTCAAATGTTAATGAATTAACTTTTTTCAAAGAAAAGATGATTGCTCTGCGGTACATTATTCAACTTGCCAGATTATATATATTAATATTTTGGTTCCTCTCATATTATTACTTATAGAAC
>JAPMOQ010010532.1:0-30030 GCA_026543055.1 Argiope trifasciata | reverse complement strand
GCATTTCTGATATTAAACTTAGTGTAACTGTTTTCAAGTAATTACATAGAGTCACAATATGATAAATATAATCCATTTATTAATCAATCCTCTCTATTATACTAGTTCTGTGACATATCTTGGATGCTTTCAGCTGAGAAATAGATGTAGAAAAATACACCATCTCCCCCATTACATTACAAAACACAAAACGTACAATGGTTTCAGAAGAAGGTGGCATTCGCGTTTGCGGACTGCAGTGACGGCATCAGCAACTATCTCAAGTCTAGAAAATTGAAAATGAACATAAATAAATCTCAAAATCAAAAATTCTTTTAATTTTCGATGAATGTTTCAATTTCTGATATTTATTTTAATTTTCTTACATATTTTTACTAAAATCCTTGCTACTCTACAAGGCTTTTGAAAATATAAACTGAGAATCATGAATGGAAAATGTGTAAGACGTCCATTTATAAGTTTAGTGCTTTACTAGATTGGCAGATTTTAGACTGCCATTTAAAAATTTATTTACTAGATTGAAAAATTAAAAAGTAATTTGTTTTTTCAAGAATATAATTTATTGTACTATGTAATTTGAGAAAAAAAAACGGCCTTTAACAATGTATTTGGGTTTTTGAAAGTTTATATTTTGAAAAATTTCTAAAACATATCTATATATAAAGAAAAATATTTGCACAATATATTAGCAGTTTTTCATACTAATACCTCCCTTGGAAAACTTAATTGCTGTCTGAATGAAATTCAGTCTCGTAGATTACTCCTCACCAATTGAGTGCTAAAATATATCACCTCCCCAGTTAAGTTCTAACGTCTCGTCTTTCAGGAACAGGATGTTTCATTTGAGATATATCTCTTCATTCTGAATCAGAATTAGGCGATGCGAACGAGAATTGAGCTGAAGTCCCTCTTTATGTTTCAGTAACATATAAAGCAGTAAAACATTTGAATCTTCCAGGATTGAGGCTGACTGAATCCATCTTCAAAGCATTTCGAACTGGATTTCGAACTTAGAACCAACATGAAGTCTTACAACGGCTGAATAAGACCTCCCTACGAACCACTTTTGGCTGAGATCTACAAAGGATTTACTTAATGGATTTACTTAATGTATTGTGGCAAATCCGTTGACAGAATCTGCATACTTTTACATATCTATTATGGATATTCGCTAGTAAATTAATTAAAATATTTGATGTATAAATACAATAACATAATGGTGAAATTTATTTTAATTAAAGCAACAAAAATGAAATAAAAGTAAAATAATAACAAAAACTAGCTGCATTACACTCTTTTTTTATAATTTATGTAATTTTTTATGCTTATTTTTTATGCAAAATTGAGAAAGACAACAAAAGAAACCAAGAAACATGCATAGTTAGATATTCATTCACAATTTTACATTAATTAGTTAAAATATCTGATGCTCAAATAAAATCATGTAATGAAGAAAATTAGTTTAATTAAAACAGAAAAATGAAGTAAAAGAAAATTAATAACAAAAACTAGCAGATTTACAATCTTTGTTACAATTCACAAGTATTTTTTTTTATCTTTAAATGTTTATTTTTTATGTAAACTTGTGGAAAACAATAAATAAATCTAAACATATATATAATAAGAGATTCATTCACATTTTCAGTTTTCTATAAAAGATGCGGCAGAAAACTCCGGACAAACAACTTTTAATATTATTGGATTAAAAATAAATAAATAAACAAAATATAAGAAATATAAGCAATATTAATGAGTAGATTTTAAATATTAAATAAACTTAATTGGTTTCAAAATGACCGACTCTTACAGCGGTATAGATGCGCAAACTCTCATTTAAATTTTCAGCAATGGATAGCAAGTCATCTGCTCTTAATCTACCCCATTCTTTCCTAAGCCAGTGATTGAGAGAATCCACAATTTTGTGTTGTTCAGTTCAAGCTCTAGACTCTAAAATTGACATTATGATCTTGAGATTGAGATTTGATGATTTTTGTGCCCATTCTTCTGGTAACACCACGCCAGAAAATTCGTCCTTGCACCACTATTGTGTCTTTTTAGCCTTATTAGCTGTCGTGGAGTTTTATTGATACAACCACTTTATTTTGTGGAAGTGCATTTTGGTCCATGGAAACTTACATAAAATCAAATTGGTACACTTTTAGATTTATTTTAACCCCCTCGTCCTCAAAAAAAGATGTTTTAACGCTGGCGTGAATTCCATCCCAGACCATGACCAACTTTGAATTTTTGCGATGTTCAACATTTGTTGAAATGATCCTGCAGTTCTAGAAGTTACTAGATCCTGAACTTCTAGAAGTTACAGTCTAGATCCTGCAGTTCTAGAAGTTACGTGCTTTCGGACGATAAAGCGCTTCTCATCAGAGCAAAGGAATCTTTCTCACCTCTGACTTGTAGCCCGTTTCAAATGTTTCTGACTTCTTTGAAGTCTACTAGTTTCTTTTCTTCAGAGAGGAGCTGAACTTTTTGGAATTTGTAAGGCTTTAGTCAAAATTCTGTTTTTGCTATTCGTTGCACTGATCGGTCTCTTATTCCCAATGCACGAGTGATCGTTTTACTCGAATTTTACTGAACTCGCTTTTTGATAACTTTTTTTAGTTTCTGAAAGATATCACCATATGTTTTAGTTCACTTCCTGGACTTAGACAATCATTGCCAAGATCTTTGAAAAGATAGATTTCATCAGACAATGTTTGCCGAGGAACATTAAGCAAATTAATGACTTCATACTGCTCGTTTTCCAACTCTGAAATAACATATCTTTTGCTTCATATTGTAAAAAACGCCCCCCCCCCCAAAACAATACATAGGTGAAAAGATGTATTATAAAATATGTTATAATTGAAGCGGTAGACAAAAAAAGGTGAAAAAATCAAAAAGAAATTAATTAACTTCTATTCTATGATGTAATAACTTTGTCCCACTTTTTGCCACACCCTGTAAAATCTTTTGTTTACATTTATTCTCTGAACGAATGAAAAACAATTAGAGGAAGCAACTTGCTTCTCCTGTAAAAATTTATTAAACCGTTTGCTACGCCCATAGAATTAATGATCTATTAATCTTAAGTATATTTCTAGCTATTTATCTAAATAATTACCTTTCAAAGATACAATGAATGCCTTTTGTAAATTTAATGGTTTGCTGTTCGTTTATGAATGCTACTCTCCTTAACAGAAGAATCCCTGAAAAAGTACAAACTTCATATTTTGTAAAAGTACCAGAATTATGTCAGTTATCAAGAAGTTCATTTATTTTAGTTCTATTCATTTTTTAAAGGACTTGAAAAGAAGAAGAATGCAGTCATGTGAAACTGTAAATTACATTTAGTTAACTAAAATGATTTAAAACCTTACCTATTTCACAGACTATTCCCATTCCATTCATTTTTATAGTTTGTTTTCTATTTTATTTTCTTCCTTCTATTCCGTTATTTTTAATGGCATTATCCCTATTGTTTTAGAGTTTTTAAGGAAAGGGAAACAGCTATTTTCTCCCAGATAGGAATTAAAGCAACTATTTCTTTGAAGTCGCTTAAAATTCACAGATTGAAACAAATTAGAATGGATCGTAATGAATAATAAAGGTGAAATTCTCTTGAATTTTTACAGATATTTTTGTTTGTATGTTGAACGATTAAAAAAAATATTTAAAAGAACTCCGAGAAGATATTTTTCTTTACCTCTGAATATGAATAAAGACGAAAACTATGTTTTCCTACGGTGAAGTTTAATTTATCTTTCAGCCAGAAAAAATAATTTACTTAAAACGGGTGTTCACATGAAAAGGTACGGAATGACACTGTGTATGTAAATAAAGACTTTATTCAAAGTATACACCATAGGCCTTAACTCAACGATCTCATTGAGTAACGAACCGAAGGATTTATTGTTCCCTGAATACCTATCTTAAATCACAGTCCTTGGCAGCGTTCTTGAGTTCGCCGATCGAGTCGATGTTCTATTTTTCTATTTCGGATGTTTTTCAAGGGACCAAGCACATGAAAATTGCAGTGTGACATGTCCGGGCTAAAGGACGGATGGTCGAGTTGCTCCTTTTGAACATGTCAAGTTCCTTGAACCTGGAGACGTGTGATTGCGCATTATAATGGAGTATAACCACACTCTAGAGGGAATAGAGTCCTTTTTTTTTCTTGATAGACCTACGCAATCTGTGGAGTGTCTCACAGTACACATTGGAGTTAATGGCTCTTCTGTGTTTGAAGAATTCAACACAGCGGAAATTAAACGGTGAAGTTAAGGACTTTGTGGAAGACTAGTCTCGTAACAGTCACAGGAATTCTGAAAACAAGGAATCATTTGGCTCGTTAATCAGTGGGATCGTTCTGTTCAAGCCTATGGTTCATAATTCGAATAAAGTCCTCATTTATACCCACAGTTTCATTGCGTACCTTTTCATTTGAACACCTTTCACTTTTGGATGTAAATATTATGACAGGAAGTACATGGCAGGGCTTAATTTGAATACGTTTGCTTATGAATTGACAATTTAAATGTATTTCTTACACGAATTTCAATTTTATAATTCAGAATCTTGTGGATCCCATTATCTGCTGATTGAGTGATTTTCCAATAAAAATTTTGAAATTTTGTATTCTTTTGTCTCGTCAGCTTATGGGAAAACAGCTTAGGAGCATTTTTAAAAATAAATTTGCAGATGTTAAGGATTTTAATCCCCTAGTTTCTGGCGTGGAATGGAGGAAAAAAACAAGTTTTGTTAAGTCCATGTTAGAATTAATTAAATTAAAATTTGTAATTGGATCAAGAAATAAGAGAACTTTTTAGAATGAAATGAACTTGAACTGAATTAAGAAAAAAATTTGGAAATTAATTAAGATTTAAATTACATTAAGAAATATATTTACATACATGTACTGATGTATCATATTTATAATAAAAAGTTAGAAATGTGAATAGGTCAGATATTTTATGAAACATTAAATATTGTCTTTTTCAGATTAAAATCTTTAGAATTCCTTAGAGCATTTAAAGAGCATATTCTTACATTTGTATTCACTATAAAATCTCAAATACTTATCAAAATTATCTTCTGTTTATTGAAAAATATTACTCGCTTTATATTATATTAAAATATTTCAATCCGAAAAACATTATGAAAAAAGTGTGTATTTCTAAAATGCTGTATAGTAATATTTTACATGCTGAAATTTTTTAAAAAGTTACAAGAACAGTGCTGAATTACAATAATCATGTTTTTTTTTTTCTGAAATGAATCAATTTTAAATGAGACTGATAAAATTATCCTTATCGGCATACAATACTATAACCTTTGAAAATGCAGCCTATGAGGAAAGCAGAAAGACAGAATAGTGCAAACAATGAAGAATAATGTTATGGGTTTACTTCAGAATTCCACTTCTAAGTACATAAATTCTCCTGGATCTCTTATAGTGGATGTATATCGTGAAAACTATCAACAACTTCAATAATGAACAACGGCTTTTATTGAATACTACTATACAAGTACAAAGATAAGAAATATGTACAGCTGAGACGTACATAGGGAATAAAAAAAACAGTAGACTACAATAAACAGTAGCCCACAAGTAGAAATTGACAAGAACACACGTAATGTCTTGACAAAATTCAGCAGGAGAGGAGATCCTCAAAGCGTCACTTAACAACTGCAATTCTCCACTTTTTCCTTGCTTTTGGTATAGCCAGCAGTCGGCACACTACTACATGATTGGCTATGCCACGCACGTTGTGATGCTGCTTCCACATTAAACACCAGGACTTGGCTCACAGCTAAGTTCTGCAATCGCTTGAGCTCCAATCAACGTTTATCCTTTCTTGTCTACGACTCTAACAACGATTGGTGACAATTTGAGGCTGCTTGCATTTTATAGAACGGCCGAAAATGTTTTGTACCAATCAGGCGTACCTCATTTCCTATTAGTTGAATCGTTACATTCCAAATAAAGATTCCAGCAATATCTGTTTTGTTGTCGAAGTTGCCAAATTGGTTTTCAAACGGTCGCCATACTCTGAGATAAATGGCGTAGTACCCAATCAACACTCACCATAACTGATCGTAAAATAATCGTTTCAGTAATTGAACTATCAATGCTGGGAAGCAATATTACATGTTTATAACAATATCAACCAATAAACATTGTTATTTCCTTTTTTAAATAATTATATCTCCGAACAAAAATACGTGTATGCGCATCTGAGGAAAGGGTTTAGATTAAATGCAAGTGGATTGCATTGCATGTATATGAAAAGAATAATTAGGTAAAAACATATTAGTAGGGATGTGCATTAATTTAGAATGAAAAATCAAAAGTAATCACGGTTGGGATGAATATTAAAAAATTTCCAATTTTGAATCGTTTCTGAAAACATTTATAAAAATATGACATTCATCTCAAAATATATATCATAGGAATAAACATACATACATTTTATTTAAATTAAATAAATTATAAGTTTATATTTACATTTCCAATACATTTATGACAAATTTGAAACTAATTTAAAATACATGTGACACTTTTCTTTATATATTTTATTAGAGATGTATTAATTCAATATTAATTAACCCCTTAACTGGTTTACACGTAGATTTCACACATGAATTTACTGTTTTTTAAAGATAAACTGAAATTCAATCATTCAAAGATGCTGTAATTAAAAATAAGTCTAAAGCATAATGCATAAACATCTAAAATATTCACTCGGCTTTAAATAAATAAGTGATACAGAATTCGGAAATAAATATCATCTAATTAAGTAATTTTAAAAATGGTTAAGGAATTAAGGATCTAAGATCATAAAAATTAATCTGAAAACTAATAAAAATGTTTATTTAAATTATGAACAGTACTAAACTTCTGTCCAGTAAATAATGATATATTAGAAGACCTAGTGATCAAAATAAAAGTTAAAACTTTTGTTTATAAAAATTTATTTTCTTGAAATTATGCCAAAATTCAATTTTGAACATTAGAAACATGAAAAAAAAAACATTATATTAATTCTTAAAAGAAAAATGAATGAGACAGATAATTTTAATTAATGATAATCCTTAAATTCCAAGAATCATTAAAGAAAGTGTTTTATTTTAAACATTCTTGTTCAGAAACATGCGTCAGCTATTAACATAATTATTTTAAGAGAAAATATTAATTATCTTTTAATTATATTTGCTAAGGTACAAGAAATTTTATGATCCTTGATGCAGCTATAATCTAAGAAATAGCTTTCGCATTATGTTTAGTGTGAAAAATAATTAGAATTTTTAAAAATTTATTATTATTTTTTCAGTTAGCAAAGTTGGTTTTGTTTGTAGGTATTCATGTATCATTTAGAAGAATTTATAACCAGTTGCTTTCTCTTTAATAGATAATAATGATAAAAAATATTTTACCATTGTTTTTAGATATGAGACCTTATTAAGATATATAAAGCATGATCATTCTAAATGAACCTAAATAAATAATATCTAAACCCTTTAGGTAAATGTATATATTACCTTCAGTGAAATCAGCACTACTTAATACAATAATAATAAAATTTCCTTTCAAATGTATGTTATGGTTTTTGAATAAAAAAAATTGCTCCTGAAAAAATTCTGAAAATTATTCCGCATAATCTTTTAATTCTATTAGTGATAATATTTAAAATATATTTATGTTAGTGATAATAAGTAAAATACATTTTTAAGCGTAATGACAAATTGTTTCATTAATAAAAATTGAAGGTAAATAAAATATGAATATTGCTTTTTCAGAATTTTAGACCACTTCAAGAGAGATTCACTAATCATTGGGAGATCCGTACTCAACAATAAAAAAATGGAATTTAAAATTACAAAAATTCATTGAAATTTTAATTGTCAAAGGGAGGAACTGTATTTTTATTAAAAAGTGTCGTACATCAATACCTTTCTATTAAATAGGACAGATTGGAATCGGGGGGATTTACAGGAACACAAACTTAAAAAGTTTTCAATAATATATCAATTACCCAAAAATAAATAAAATATAATTATTAAAATTATCTAAAATATATTGCTAGGTCTAAATATAAGACTAAAAATATGTGTCGGTTAGTTGGAAAACTAACAATTGTGACATGAATAGAGTGGATTGTATATCGAATAACGTTAAAAGTGTTCTCAAAGTTTTAAAATTACAATCTTGAAATTAATTCGGAAAATATTACTTTGAAACCTAAAATGTAATCATCGACTATCACATGAAACAAATAAATCAGCATTTTAGCAGTATAGCATAATTCTTTTTACACAGAACTTCCTTGAGATAAATTGGCATTTTCAATCAGCATCTTGAAGCTATTCTATAAGTAGAACCAAATATGCAATTAGTAAATACAATCTAAAATTGCTTTAATAAATAAAATATACTTATAAAGTCAATTTAAACCAACAATTATATCATGAATAGAGTGAAAATACTGTTTATCGATTAATATTAAAAGCAATTTTCTGATTTTCTCTCGATATTATTTCAGAAAATATTTTTGAAACATAATATTCAATATGATAAGTCACTATTGGCTCATAAAACATTTAAATAACCTTTTTTTAAAAATTTAGAATAAATATTTTTACACCAAACAATTTTTCGAATAAATGAAATAGTTTCTATCAGGAACTTTAACCTATTCTAAGAATTGATCGATGTATCAACTTTTAAAATACAATGTAAAATTAGTTTGATGTCTAATCTCCACTTCTAAAGGTAATTGAGTTGACACATTTTCTTCCTTCTCAATCGTTTTTAAAAATTTGATTCACTTTACAAATTAACTTTTCTTAATTCTTGCATGCTTTGGACCCGAAACAACAAGAGCTTATCGTCCACTTTGAAATTAAAAGATAAATTGGGAGATACGCTCTTAATTAGAAACATAAATAACCAGATCAAAAGCAATTAACGAGAAAGAAACAGATTTTTTAAATCCTGTTTTTGCATTGAACTGAAATCAGATTACATGGCTATCTGTTCTAGCGTAGAGTATCCATATCTTAATTACAAACAATTTGCAAAATTAGCAGAGAATAAAAGTTAAGCCGCGTTGGCTCAGAGATATTTCCCAAAATTTTTATCACGTCCTCAAGTAGTTCAGATGCATTGGATATTTGAGAAGCCTGGACAGGAATGCAAAGAGATCTTTTGATAAAACAGAAATGTTTGCCGGATTTTTTAAGAACGTTAGTCCTTTCATTAAAGTAACAAGGAAGATTAGAAACTGCTTTGTAAGTTAAAATTTAAGGGAAATTAAGGATTCAGAAACGGAATTCTCTCTCAACATATACTTAAAACGAATATCTGAAGACAGGATAAAAACCGTACAAACAACTTATTTTGGAACTTTATAGTCTTTTTAACAGATAGACTTCGGAAAGTATTGTAATCTATTAACCCGTTGCACTCTGAAAAGTAGTTAGATGCATAAATTTGCTCTTAATACAAGTCCTTGTTTATTACTCCAAAAAATAAAGTTCAGTTCAGTTTCCTAGAAAAAATTAATCCACTACTTTTTACCATCCTGTAAGTATATATATATGAACTTGAGTGGATGAATAACAAGTATTTTATTGATGTCTGAAAATTTGAATAAGGCATATAAAATAGAGTGTGAACTAATAGTAGGAATTGAATTAATAAATGAAGGAAGAATCAAAACGATGCACCGTCTTGAATGCAGCCCCAGTGGAATCATTATGGATTTACGGGTTAAATAAGCGAGGCATATTAGTTTGTTTTATTCATAAGGTTTGTTAAATTCTAAATGGAGTCAAAAATACAAAAATAGTGAAATAAAAAGGTGGTACTTTAATATGGAGATTGCAGTGGATTATCAAACATATAATTGAATATTTATAAAAAAATGTAAAAAATAATACTTGATATAATAGAAAATAAATTACCTAAGCTTACGTTAAGATAAAACGAATTAATTCTTGCTTTGTTTTGTTTTTCTTGAAATGCGTATAACAAATTCCTATTGGCTTCATTTCAGATAAAAGAGGAAAAAAAAATCTATAAGAATAGTTTTTTTTTTCTTTTTCATTATACAGAATATCGAATACTGGTATTAGAGTCAAAATCGGTCCAAAATAAATAGTAACTTTCAAAATGCACTTGATTTACGTGATGTAATTATAGACTTTATAATATTAGACAAATACGTAAATAATCGGATACAGCATAGATGCATTTTCAGTTTAGTTATATTGACATCAAACTTTGAAGCGACACTAGAGCTATTTTGTGATGGACTTCGTGATTTTGAATGACAAGTCAGATTAAAAGAGCGACACCTGATTTGGCACTCCCTCTCCAAACTTTCACACCACACCAGCGGGAGGACATTGACCCCGTCAGATTTAACGTACACCAGATCTACTTACACGGCGGTTCTGAGGTGAAATTGGGCCGCGAACCTGCAACCCTAAGTTTCCGAAACCGAGACCTTAAAACCAGGCCACTACGCTCCTGATATCAATCGACAACATATGTTATATGATCTGATATCCGAATCTTATATACTAAAGTATATATCATAGTTTCAGAATTAAATAGCAAATTTTGAAATCAAGATATGTTCAAAAAAACATGCTGTAAAAGATAAAGCATGTCGTCACATGTCATCCACAAAGTAAACACTATTTTTCTATTATCATCCACCCAACTGTTCTTTTCAAAAGGACAACCATTCTTCCATTAGCCAGGCAGTCGTCAAACAAACAAACAAAAAAAACCTAAAAAAGGTCTAACCACTTTTTTTCTAAAAATATCATTTTGTTTAAAAGAAATAAATAATTTTGTTTGCAAAAGTCCTCTAACTCTAAATATCATCAATTGCATTCTTAATAAAACTTAATAAAATTTAATAATTTACTTAATAAAACACTAATCTAATCTGTATTGATATATATTCAGTGAACTAAGATAGTTCGTAAAATACTTCTATATGACTTTGATTTTCTGTTGAAAATATTCAGCAGAAAAATATATTTTGTGGTTTAATACACTTATTACATTTTCATTCAGGCAAGAATTGCAATAAATATTACACAAACACCTATAATATATTCTTTAGTTTAGAGATTAGAATTATATGAGCATTGCTTAGAGTTGTACCATATTTATCTGCCACTTCACTTTATTTCATCTTCACAAAGGAGCAACAAATTTATGGCCGAATTTACTGAGGATTTTTATAAAAGAACATCGAAATAAATTATGTAAGTTTGCTAGAAACGCTTTAATAGAATAGTATATTATTTAGGATTTTAGAAGGTTTTCACTTTTTAAGATCTTTTTGTTTTTACCTTACAAGAATTAATACAATAAGAACTCGACAGAAATGGATAAAAAAATACATGTATAAATGCTAATGTTTGGTTCGTATTTGCATGTTATCAAACAAATCATGTTTAAATAAATATAAATTATATAGAGATATTTTTTTATTGTAAAAATGACCGAAGTATCTTATTCTTTTACTTAACCGAACCCCATTGTATTGTTACAAAAATTTGCTAAATAAATAAAATAATCGGAAGAATTCTCTGAAAATAAATTATTTTTATCAGAAAAGAAAATACCAAAATTAACAGCTAAAATTCGAATGTCTCAAATATAATTTAGCGAATAATTGATTCACACAGATTTCGTTGCAAATGAGGATTTTTTAAAAACAGTTTTTCTATATCCCAGAGACTTTAAGAGAACCTCAAATGAAAACATTTTAATAATAAGTAAATATTTCGGTATTGAATAAGAAGCATCTGCTATTGTAAAAACTGCTGTGGAATTTTAAACTTATCAGACACAATACATTTTATCTAAGATATCATGCCCACCATCTGTACCTCAAGGATCGTAACTAAGGTAAATTTCAAGATATATATTTTGCTACGGATTTGCTTGTTGTGGGTGTATGGAGTGAAAACACAATCAGCAGGCCTGAGTACAAAATAACGACGACGTTTATTTCAAACACAAAAGCACTAACATTAGAACGACGAATATACAGACGACAAACAAGTACAACCTTGACGAATACAGGGTATCACACAGCAGCACACTACAACAGACAGTAAATTAGGAAAAGTAATCGAACACAGCACACAAAGCGTTTGTTTACACGAAGACAGAAATCTGTACATCCGAGACGAACACACAGCATCACTCAGCAGCAAACAGTAGCACACACATAGAAATCCATTAGTGATAACGACCACAGCACACTGAGCGTTTATTTACATGAAGACATGGAAGCACAAATACAAGAAAAATGTACTGCAGAGACGAAAATGTAGAAGCACTCAACAGCAAACAGTAGCACACACATAAAATCCCAATAGTGATAACGACCACAGCACACAAAGCGGCCAAATAGAATCTAGAACAGCCATACTCAACCTTTTTTTTATAGGGGCCACAAACACGTTTCAGTCATGGTAGCCCGGGCCGCAAGTAAAAAATAATTAGGTGTATAAATGAAAAAGTAATATCAACCTAATGAATTATTTAGTTTAATGTAAAAAAGAAATTTAACAAAGATGCTTACTTACTTATATGTATATCTAATGAGACTTTGGAACTAAGAGCATTTTTTTAAAACTTTATCAATATCTGGCTTGTCGTTGCATGCTACTCTTATTATATCATCCAAATGGGAATCTGTCAGTTTATTTCTATATACTCTTTGTGTATTTCATCTTTGAAAAAGATGATTCGCACACATACGTTGACTCAAAAAATGTTAGCATTATTTGGGCACATCTGTGCACGCTTTTATATTTTTGGGGAACAATGCTCCAAAATTCCACGTATCCCCTTTTTTCCCTTTTTTCTTTGAAAATTACTTCCAGGTTGGTGTCATTTTTAAAATCAATAAATTCATCAAACAACTCCGAGTAATTACAATTTAAAACTGAAGCCAACTCAGAAATAGTTGGTGTCTTTAAATGCCATGGATTTTCTACAAGTAACAAACAATTTTTTATTTTTCTGAGATCTTGAAACCTTTTTTGAAATTCGTTTAATAGTGCAGTTATAAAATTTGAAATTATGGAGCAGTTTTCTTCTGAAATGTTAATACCGTCCTCTTTGGTTTTTATAATAGTTGGAAAAGTGTGCAACTGTGTTCTGTATCTCATTATAATAAATACTTAGCTTTTCCTCAAATGCAAACACTTTATTTGCCATATTGGACACTATGTTTTTTTCGCCTTGTAGACTCTGATTGAGATTGTTTAGTTTTTCCATAATATCACATAGAAAACCTAAAAGACACCACCATTCATCGTTATTCTGGGTACCCTTTATTATTTTGCTCTAAAAATAGGATTATTTCATGGCGTAATGAAAAAAACCTTTCCAAAACCTTTCCTCTACTAAGCCATCGCACCGAGGTATGCAAAAGAACGTCGCTGTGCTCATTTCCCAGTTCTTCAAGAAGGGTTTTAAATTTTCTGTGGTTCAGTTCTTTTGCTCGTATATAATTGACAATATTGATAACTGTTTTCATTACAGCTTCTAGTTCTGGTTGTACAGCACGGGCCGCCAAGTTTTCTTGATGGATAATACAATGGAATGTTATTAAATTGCTGCAATTATATTTTTTCTTAAATAATGAAATGAAGCCATTTTCGGATCCAGTCATTGAAGGACAACCATCTGTACACAAACACACGATTTTTTGCACATCAATTTCATGATGTTCTAAAAAATTACAAATAGTATCAAGGTAATCCATGCCTCGGGTTTGACCTTTCATTGGCAGTAATTTTAAAAAGTTTTCACGAATTTCATTGTTTTCTGTACAATATCTAGCAAACACCGAGCACTGCGATGTTGCTGAAATATCGGTGCTGGCATCAAATGCTAAACTGAAAAACTTGCATCTTCTTAGGTTTTTTAATATATCATCGGAAATAAATTTAGAAATGTCTTCAATACGCCTGGTGCAGGTTGAATCCGAAAGCTGTATTTTTTATATCAGATACTATTTGTTTTTTGTTACTGTATTTATCAAAAAGTATATTAGCAGCACTAATAAAGCATTCCTTTACGATTTCCGCATCGGTAAATGGTTTCATATGCTTACCAAGAATGTAAGAAATTTCATATGATGCTTTTGTTACCTCCTAGTCTTGTGATAATGCCGCGAACATAACATTTTGTTGCTCATGCAATGATCTCTTAAAAAAACTCAATTTCTCATTTCTCAAAGACGATCCGGGAGGAAACGTTTCGTCGAAATCTTTATGTTTTGAAGTGAAATGACGAGAAATATTGTATTTCTTCAATATGATACTTTCCCGACATATCAAACAAGTAGCTGCGTTGTTTTTATTTGGCACAACAAAATAATCAGATTACCACTCATCTTGAAACAATCTATTTTCACTTGATATTTTTCTTTTATACTTCGACGACACTCCTGACATTATTTTGAAAATAATAGGTATACTTAATTTACAAAACAAAACTATTATTTGGCAGAGGACGCGAGTACGTACACAAATTTAGTTTAATAATTTAGATTAAATTTATAACAAGTTTAGTTTCGATCGACAATCAAAGCGACACGCACTTAGGTCCATGGATCTTACGGTCTGGCCACGCGCAAACACGAGCGGCGGGAAGACTTGCCAATTAGTAAAACACACGTCTCATTACACATGACAAGCAATGTTTAGCTTCGCAAGTCGCCCCGCCGTTCGCGTGACAAGATCTTTAAGGGGATTCCCCACGCCGCGTATTTCGTATCGTTTGCGCAACCATAGATTAGGATAGTTTGCGTTTCCAATTTAAGCAAATTATTGATATCGCTCACATTCCCATACTTCCCGTTCAATTACCAACTCTTTGAAGGGCGCGAAATTTGAAGTTGTTTACAAATAAGTTGTACTACCTAGTTTAATAATTGGGCCAACCAAAAAGCCTCCGCGGGCCGCAGGTTGAGTATAGCGGATCTAGAAGGAGAGGGCATCATCGGAGCTTCTACAATCCCTCCAGACGGCAAAAACTTCAACTCTCTCTTTTCCATTTAGCTGTATCTCTCACTAACACACTATGGGCCACAGTGGCCTGGTCATGAGGTTTTGGCTTAGGAACCGGAGGGTGGAGGTTCATGGCCCGATCACCTACAGAGCGGATCGGCCCGAGGTGGTCTGTTGGTAAGATGTCGGCTACTGAATCGGAGGGTTGCAGGCCCGATTTTACCGAAGAATAGCCGTGTAAGTGGTTCTGCTGCACGTTAAATCCCTTAAGGCCAAATATCCTTAAGATGATATGGTGTAGAAGTTTGGAGAAGGGAATGATATCTCAGGTCCAGTATTCGTCATCTGACTGCGGTTCAGAATCTCGAAGTCCTTCCCGAAATAGCCCTAGTGTTTCTTCGAAAACGGGATGTTAATATAGTCGTCCCAGTGATTCAAATAACCATATTGGGAAGCAACTTTACTGGTTTGCAAAAACAAGTAAGTGTGTATGTGTACAAAAACTATTCCTTTCATGATATTAAAATTTCTATTATTCTGATTAAATACTCCTTTACAATTGCGATTTTGAATAAATACAAGCAGATGACAAATATTTCATGAATGCAAGAATTAATGTAAATCAATTTTTTTATTCCAAAGGAATTAATCTGATTCCTGTTCAATTTACTAATTTAAACGATTACTTCTGATGAAATTTTAACTTTTACCTCGGTCTTGCTTACCTAGGGATTTAAAAATTGCAATCTTTATCAATATGGTTAGTAATTCTGATCAATAAATCATTAAAAATTTAAATACCATTTCAAAAATAATGGAATATACAAATATAATATAATTTCAAAAGAATAACACAGGTTCTTTATAATGTAAATTGTAATAAAATCAATTTAATAAAACGAATTTAATTTCTTTTAAACTGCCATTTCAAAAGTTTTATTTTATGTAATAATAAAATCATGTTATAATAAAGTTTCTTCCATAAATGGGAATTTAATCACTAAAAGTTGCATACCTATTTTTTAAAACACACCTTTAATGTATTTTGAATTCTTTCTAAACTAATCTTTTTTTTCCGTAAAAAATAGGTGATCCACAGCAAACTCAGTATAAGCAACATGTCAACATATATTGAATATTGGACGTCATCTTGTGAAAATAATCCCATAATCTTTTCTGCATAGTACATAGTTTCTCTTTGATATTTACTTGGGGCATATTTTAACTTGTATACTTTCGAGGCAATGTTTGTCAATATCTGTTAAACTAGATAAACAAACTTAGCAACATGTCTTCAAAAAATTGATTAACTTTGAATAGAAGGATGTAAGTATGTTTGAGAAAATATGTACCATATGTTAAGAAAATATGTAAAGATGAAAATGATTTTATTATCAGGAAAGACTTCTTAAATAACGAATATTTTCATCTTCCTGCTTTTTATAGAGTTTTTAATATTTTAATAAATCGAATCAAGGTATTACTCACTGAATAATTATTTATTGCACAGCCAGAGTCAAAACTAATTTTCTTATATTCAAATTATTCAAAGGCATAAAAGCAATTCAATTCTTAAAATTATGACCAGAATTTTATGAACATTCAGAATCCAGAAACATTCAATTTTATGGATTTTATATAATATAACAACAAAGGTAGCAAAGTATTGGTATATCTTTTGATTTTCAAGTGAAACTAATAATTTCTGACCGGAATGAA
This sequence comes from Argiope trifasciata, assembly GCA_026543055.1. NCBI lineage: Eukaryota > Metazoa > Arthropoda > Arachnida > Araneae > Araneidae > Argiope > Argiope trifasciata. The sequence continues at coordinate 13,260 of JAPMOQ010010532.1, read as the reverse complement.
CTTTATCAATAGCATTAAATGCCCTCTTTAATCTTGAAATGCACATTTTGCATGGAACTGATAAATAGATATTCTGTTTATCAATTTTGACACGGTTCATAGGACGACTATAGATTGGAAATGCGTTGTGATAGTTAAATGTAATTAGGCTTATTGTTATTAGTATGGTCTATGGCAATTAGTAATTTCGAGCCAAATTCATTAATACAAGTTAAATTTTTCACGAAATTTCTATTCTTATTCAGGGACCATGTTTGATAAAGATAATACAAGCACCAAGCAAATATAATCAAATAAGCACTTAGTTTTGATGCCAAAATTATAAATCTGAATCGAATTCTGTGTGCTTCAAATTCTTCAATAGAAAAGACTGTCTTTCTGTCGTTAGCGGTCATACGAAGACAATGTATTGGAGTTCCCTTCCTATCATGTCAAAATGCCTAAAAACACTGTCACGATATCTTAACAGCGTTGGTTTATCGCTGGGACACTAAAGGAAAGGAGTGTTCTGAGTGATGTCGCTAAAAGAAATAACCAAATTATTTTTAAAACCATGTGCTGAAATCGGTTAAAAAAAGGGCAGGTGTATTGAAGGTGACGAAATAAGAAGCAACAGGACCATTCGATTGAGCTAAAAATAGACTAGGAGTGAGCGAAAGTCCAACGCTAGCGGCCTCACAGATTGCACTCCCCCAGTTAGATTAATTAAAAGAAAAAAAATGGAGTCGCCTGTCTATTTCTCTTCCAATATTCATGAGAAATCGCTGCCGCCGCCCCCGAAAGCATAGGAGACTTTGGAATTGTATGGAACCTGACAGAACACACTACAAGACCCCTAGTGTAAGGGGTCTTGTAGACCCCCCAAGGGGGTACACAAGAGACCCCCCAAGGGTACACATAGGGGTACTAAGGTGGGGGGTCCAAGACCCCCCACCTTAGTACCCCTATGAAAAATTATGTACTTTTATTTGCTTATTATGACTCACGGTCAGGTAATATTCATGTTTGAACACAATTTAGGAATTCTCATAGTATTAATAAAAATTTAACAAAAAATGATTTTAATGACGGTTATAAAAATTTATACATTATGTTTGACAACGTAGTATTGTTATCTTAATATTTACAATAAATAGTATTTTTTACAAATTTATTTATCTTACGGTTGAGTTACATTTTATCTTCAGTGAAACCTTTAACCTTTCGGGATTTGAGAAGATAACATTAAAATGCTTGCTATGTAAATATAAAAATGAATATAACTTTCCGAAGAATGATTGCAAAAACAAAATTCGAATGGTTTTATAAATAAAATTAATCGGCAATTAAGAATGTTGGAGGAAAAGCGTGAATTATAAACTAAATCTGATTTTTCAACTTTGCCATTTAGCTACATTTACATCAAACAATAAATGGCATATATGCATGCAGCTTGTCTAAATTACATATAATGGTGTTTTCAGATTGCCTTTTGGCTTATTCGGATAATACTCATTTCATAACTTCAAAACAGACAGAATTTAATATTTAAGAATTTCATTTTATTTTACATCGCAAAGTTTTCCCATATTAATTACTTATAACCTTTAGTTATTTTATCTTCATCTTCGAGCAATATTACTACTGAAATTTCATTCTTTTGCATTTCTATGAACTTCTTAGAACTTTAAGAACAATTTTGAAACTGTGTGCCTTTAAAGTAATAGCAATTATTCGCTACCACGTCATTAACTTGAAATTCCACAAGAGAGACATTATAATTAATCATTAAAGTTAAGATCATTAACTTGGTGGCTTTCGAAGAGAAATAAACCCAATTCAATTAATCGCTATTTTTATAATTTCCGTTTAATGAAGGAATTGATTAATATGATTTTACAGTTAATGGCTTACCGTAATCTTTTCTCTCGAGATATTTGAATAAAAATTTATTTTCTGCTCTTTCGGATCATTTATTTGATTTCTAATTCATTGAAACTTTAATCATGATTTCATATCCATAAAATGTTTTCGGCTTTTCGCTTTATTATCCATTTGGAATTTTAATAGTTTTACCTTTTATAGTTTTATTTTTTGGGTTTTTATATCAGATATACTTTTTGTTTCAGGTAGTCATAAATCTTTAAATTAACTGGAAATTTTCTATGGTTTTAATGTATTGAAATAGTTTCATTGCTCTCAACTGAATTGAGTTTTAAACATGTTGAGCAATAAAACTGTTAATGATTTGAAGAGGAAGTTCATTTATAGATTTAAAATAAGGTTTCAAAAGTGTTTATACTGCATAATTGAGAGTAATCGAAACTTATAGCACTAAGTATTACTTTATGGTAGATATTCTGTATATTAACAAACTATTTGCTCTCATATTTAATTTTTCTAAAACTTTTTTTCAAAGAGAAAAATACTCACTTTAATATAAATTTCTTTTTATTATATTTCTCAAAAATCAAATCCTTTTTCTCTATCAACATAATTTTAACAAATTCTGTATGTTAAGTAAATATCTGATACCAATTTTCATAAGAAAAAAGTTAGGCTATTATTTTATAATTCTAAAGTAATACTTCTTATACATATTTAATTTTATTTCGTATCTCGGAAACAACTTCTAATGATTTGAATTACAATGCTATGTTTAGTTAAGGTTTTGCGATTTTTTTTATTTAACTATATCGGTATCTTTCTTGAAAAATCAGAATTTTATAACATTAAAAATGACTATTACTTTACACTATCACTATACACATTTATTTACATATCTTGCCAAGTTTTCAATCGTTAATAAAATACTTTTTATTCTTCAATTGAAAATCAAATGCATTTTTTAAATCTCGTTGCGGATGACGCTTGATGTCGATACAATTTTTTAAAATATTAATTCATTTATTTTGGTACTCTGATTAGAGTTTTAGTAGTTTTGTAATGAAAGTCCTCAACAGACAGTAGCTCAATCGGTAAAATGCAACGATTTCAATATTTTTTGCATAAAATTGAAGAATGCGAGCTAAATTCTTGCAAAGACTAATATTTTTTTTTTTATATTTTAAAATTTTCTTGATAATTATATAATAAAAAAATAACTAAAATAAAGTTTTTTTTGTTGACTTAAGTAGGAATTGATTTAATTTTTTTTATATTCCATGTTTATAACTAACTTTCAAAACTTCTTTCCTATTGCTCTCATGTTGACAAAGTTATATAGCGTCTTCTTGTAAATATTTACGGTAGTTGCATTTTTGCAAGAGAGTGATAATTTACGAGTACTTCAAAATTTCGCGAGATGGTGCTATATGACATTATCTAAATACGAAAATGTTCACATTCAGTAGCAACAGTGCAATTATAGTGTTAACCATTCAACTTGTCTCACATGTAACATTACTACATCTGAATATATTCAAGATAAAAACGATTTTACAAAAAATGAAGAGTGAAATTTGGTTTTTCAAGCTATAAAAGAGAACTTTTATTTTCAAGGGAAGGTCATGAGCTGGAGTAGTGTAACTTTAGAATATTCAATTATTATTTACTGTATTTCTATTATGCATGATCCATAATTTTTCATAAAATAGAGTGTTGATTTAATTATGTAAGTTTCGGAATTTTTTTATTGTAAATCCGCTGATTTATCACCGCTGCAATATGCATTTGCTACAACTACATCACATTACAAATCTAATAACTTTTTATTTGTTGAATTGAAGCATTAGAATGAATTCAATATGCGGATAAAGATCATTAAAAATGGCATCGTAATTTAAACCCGGTTCAAAATAAATAGAGCTATATGAATTGTGAAATTTTAGAAAATTCTCAGTCGTAAGCTACTTCAATAATAAATTCATTTATAAACGATAATTAAAGCAGTAAATAATAGTAATAATAATTGAAAGATATTTCAGTATCTTTATTATATATTTTATAATTATATATAGATGTAATAAGAAATAAGTCAATGAATTGATGTTTTGCATAGATACGTATATTACCACTTTACTTCGTTATTTATTTAAGAAAACGACATAAGGTGAATGAAATAAATAATTTATGATCTAAATTTTCTGAATGCTCAAGAAATGATTTTTTTAAAAAATCTATAAATGCATTAAGAAGAAATGTTTTTACATATTGAATGTGGGAAAAGCTTTTTGTAAAAGTTTCAATTGTTAAAAAATAAAATTCTCTAATCACTTTTTGTGAAACTTAAAATAATGCATTAAGACAATGAAATTGAAAGCCATTTGAATTTCATTTAGACCGAATTTTTCAAATAACAACTCCTGTATTTAATCCCGTCTTTTGGAATAAAACTTTTGGAATAAAGATTGATTGATATTAATTCAAACTCCTATTATAGATATTTTAAAACGGGTTATTCAAATCTTTTTTAATTCATAGATAAGTAATGCTGAAGATGTAGGTTTATACCTGTTGTTTCAAAAAAATTTATTTTTTCAAGATTTTGATAAACATATTTTAAATTCCCTGAAAAATCCATTTTCGCGAAACGCAGTATTCTCTGTATGTGGTAAAAATTGCAAAAAAGCAGCTCTTTGAGATAGGCGGTAGAAATTAGGTATACGGTCTTTATTATAAATTAGCTGGTACGTGGAGCGTTGCTACCGCAGAAGGAATAGTTTTGGAAATATCATTTAAAATTTAAAATAACTGTCTTTTTTAATTAGGAATGATAGAAAAATTGATATTTATTTTGGTATTGAAAGCGAATACATTCATTGAAATAGAGTCATATATAAAGGAAAAGCGTAAATAATATTAATTCTTTTTTTTTAACTTTATTATTCAAAACTTTAGGAATGGTATTTTTTCCCCATCTTTAGCAGAAAGAAATAAGTACAAGTATTAAGTATTCAAAGTTCATCACATTCGGATGAACGGTAGGGCACCGCATAAAAAACATACATACAAACATTCCTTTTCATTTATATTGATCACATGGTTTTACTATGCCTATAACCATCCCGTAAATACAAGAAAAAAAAGGATCCAAAGTTTCATCGCAATCAGATGAGCGGTGTTGCCACGTGTTTTTGACATACAAGCAAACATTCATTTTTATTGATATAGATTTGGTGATGTCTATGTAATTTTGCATCGAATATGTTCAGAGGATGTCTGTCTGTCAGGCTGCTCGAATATAATTTAACGCGATAATTACAAAACGAAGATAGTTATGCAAATAAAATTTGATACACTTATGTGGTATAGACAGCTGTCAAATTTTGAGCTGAAAACAACTATACGTTTACGAGCTCTCAATCTGAACTTTCAGAAATACAGGAAAACAATATTCAAAATAGTGGTGACTTAAATACATCAAATTTCATTTGGAATTTCGTAACTATAGGTGCAGTTTTGTGTCAAATGTTTATTTCAATCAGTTTGAGAAAAATGTGCATAAAATACAGACTCAATTTTGGATACTATTTAAGCGTTCCAAGGATTAATTGCCAAATAATTTGCAAATGACGACTGGATATATTTACTAAAAGTAAAATTCCAAGCCAAAAATTATTATTTCTTAATTATTGTACGTCAATTCTAGGTAAGACGTTTTCTGAAAGATGCGTAAATTAAAATATAAACAAAAAGACTTTTGGGAGGGCAGTTCCCGCTTGTTTATTTCAAACCTTTAAAAATGCTGGCGTCACAACATAAGGATTACGCGTCTTTCTTGTGATCTGGGCATACGGGTTTTGAGTCCTCGTTCAGCCATGATTGTTCTTTATCATGTGTTAAATTTTTGAGGCCTGTGAAAGAGTTCTCCCAGTAAAAAGATGTTGTGCTAACAAATTTGTGTATCACATCATTATACGAGATAAAAGTCAGACTTCTGCCCTTAAGTGCTCAATGAGTCTGGCCCACAGAACATCTTGCCCAAACTCGGATTAAAATTGAGAACTGTCAATTTGAATTAAAATTGAGGAATTTGTCACTGGGTTTATGTAAGTGTCATAAGTAAAAACACAATTTAATAAACCCGAGATAATCCGAGAAACAAAGAAAACCTTATTAATTTTAATTTTTCAAATTACTACTCGTTTATTCAACACTGCGTCTCGAAACAGAACTATTGATAAATAATAATCCGAAATCTACCAATAGCAATGATAAATCTGCTTATTCGAATTTCGTCCATTCATAAATTTCTAATCTTTCCGATGATTCGTCTTTCCATTTCAATTAGCTCTCGACTTCAATTCCAGTAAATAAGGTCTTTCATTGGTTCATTCATGAATCGAATTCATTACGTAGTACAAGTCAAGAAAGAAGCCAATCAGCAATCCTTCTGCTTCGCTCCATTGTTGCTTGTTATTGCCTTCATTAAATAGAAATTAATTGCTGCAAGTTGATATACGAGATTAACTCATTATAAACACAGGAGCCGGATATTGTTGAGATAACTGCTGCATTTCTTTAAAATCCTTCACTGTTTGTAGAAGCTTTAGTTGTTGCAGTATATAATTAGTGCGTGTTTATTAAATAAGAACTTGTTTGGAACTAAACGAAGAACTATTGGCATTCTGAATGCTTAAATAATGTTCTGAATAATTGCTTGATATAAGACTTGATGTATCGTTTTAGAATAATACTTTCAAAAACAGAGAGCAGTACACATTGTTTTGGATTTTGATCTTTTATCTTATTAATGTAAACGAATTTTCAGAATTTAAAACTCGGATATTATCAAAATATAGCAAGAAAGAAAGATGTTAACAATATATATAAAATAGCTATTCTGTTATGATTATATTTGATAAGTTTCAAAAATGTGAAAATATTTCAGAAGTAGGAAGAATTTCATATTATAATGTAATTTTGCCCTATTTAATTATTTTTTCCTCTAATATAGAAATACAGTATACTATAATGAGATACCTTTTTAAAAATCAAAAATATTAATAATTTTTAAGCATTAATCACTTAATGATGTCTAAAAATATACTCAAAGCTGCTTATATCAACGCCAGAATAGTTTTTCAATCGGAGCAAATAATAGAACTTGCTTATTGTTGCAGATTTAAGCTTCTAATTACTTTATATGCATAGTAAGAATATGGAAAATAATTTTTATATATTTCTAAAATTAAATAATGATAAATTGAATTATATACTTACTTATATGCACATAATATAGTATGTCTCTGTGTAATATTATTCATATAAGCAACATTAAATTGCTACATATAAGTAATATATGCATAATATATAATAAACACTCTTGAAAACACCATACTGCACATAAATAATTCTACTTATATGCAACATGATGTATTCAAGAATATGCAAATTAAATGGTATGTTCATTTCAGATTCATTTTAAGTAAGATGTCTCTTTTAAAGTTTTACATGAAATAATATGCAATAAAAGCTACACATGATAAATGTTTCACTTACAAATATTTTTGTGACATCTAAAAAATGCATCAGAATCAGAAAAAAATTGCAGTATATTCATTGTTTTTATGCATTGTAGTAATTAGTAAATATAATTTTATTGAGTTCTGCTTCTTTCATTCTGTTTCTTGTCGTATTAGAAAAGAGTATTTTTTTAACGTAACTATAACCAGAATGGATTTAAAACATCATACAAGACCACCCGATTCAGATGTATGTTAAGCTCTTGGCAATTGCTCACTCTAATTCAAGTTCATTCATTGAAACTTGGTTGTTTTATTTCCTTTATGTAAAGTACAGAGAAAAGACGATTGCAAAAATAATACCAGCCTTAATTCAGCAACTAGATAGCGCTGTTCAAAGAATACAAAAAAGATAACTATTGCTGTCATTGGCAAGGCGTATTGATTCCAATATTCTTCGGCAGTTGCTGGAGTGATGTTCCGTGATTTTTTTCTCTTTCTTAATCTATGATATGAAATGTCATAGGCTATATACCCTAGTCTGGGCAATACCTTAGTCTACATGATAGTCTACAGCCAATGTAGGTAGAATGATTCATAAATAAAAAAGTATGATGAAATATAATGAAATCCGTATAAGTTCTACCTAGTGCAAATATTGTATTATTTTTTCAAACTGAAGAAGGTGAAAAAAATCCCTTGAAAGTTCATCCTATATTTTTGACAATTACAGTAATTTATTTTTAATTCTCGTAAATCGTATTTTGAAGATCCAAAAGTAAATTATTTTAATGCTATGTTTATTTGACTTGGAGATCTGGTGAAGTTCAATATTTTTCTATTATTATTAATCACAAAAACTCCATAATTCATCAACGATAATTTATCTGCTATTGTGTCTAATATAATAATTTTATTGTATTAGGAAATTTCATACCATTTATTAAAAAATGTCTACGACAACTAAATCAAAATCCTTAAAAATAATATTTTAAAATTTAAATTTATGTGTTAATCCATACTTATAATAAAGCCCAATGTATACATTAGCGCTCTACTGGTCAGAACGCTCGAAGTACAGTTTATAAATTTGGCACATGCGTACCTTAGGAATTGGGAGTATGCACCTGAATTCCCTTTTTTGAATTTTTAATTAGGATGTAATTATTAATAAAAAACTAAATTTTCCCGACAAAAAAATCTTTTCGTTTCTCCACCGCCAAATGAGTAAGGCGAGGTTAGGTTCAACATTTTTTTCGTCAAAATATTTCTTTTCATTTTCTTAGTGTTTGATGCATTTATAATTGAACATTTTTAATTAATCAGTCTTTTAGATTTATTGCGAAGTAATTTTAAACTGAAATATAACAAATAAAAGGGAATTAAAAATTCCTAATCTACCCGAACTGGCCAGGTAATTCACGCAATCGACTTGCTATAATTGGCGCTGAAAATTAACGCATGCTTGTTGTGTTCTGATTGTTGATAATTCTATTTTCGATGGATACGGACTTGGATTTGAAGTTTAACGGGCTTTCGACGAATTATTTCAAAGGAATGTGTTTATTCTCTTACTATCTGATGCATTTAAAAACAACATGTTAATGAATAAATCTGTTCTTTACGAATCTGAAAAAAAAATTGAAAACTTATATAAAATATTCAACGACTCTGTTTTCAGTACTCATAATTTAAAAAAAAAAAACTGCATCGTTTCAGTAAAAAGATGTTCTTATATCAATTGCAGATTAATCATTTCTACTTTAATTTAAAGCATACATTCTCCTGGAACTAATAGAAAATTAGAAAGACTTATTACGTTATGGCTGAAGGCGTTTATAATATTATAAGTAATATATCAAAATTTGAAACTTTAAAATATTTTGATGAAATAGCTATTAAAACAGGATATACATAAAATAATTAATTATTAACATTTTAGTGAGAATTACGATTACCGAACCGGCTAGTTTGCCAAAGGCGGTTAAATTAAATTAAGAAATGTATCTGAATAATAAAGAAATTGTTCCAAAGATAACACTAAAATTCCTTTTCATTTATCATGAATTAAAAGTTCATTCGAAAATTCAAAATAATTCTTAGAATTTTTCCATCACAATTCTTTAAAGTACATCTGTAGAAAAGGAGAGAGATCAATTCAAAAATTAGTTAACTGTTCTTTCAGCACTGGTCAAAATGATTTTTGTGATATATTGTTGCCATAGATCATTATCTAAAAATCATTATCTAAAAGTTCTCTAACAATAGCCTGCCCCACAAAGAAAAAGGAAAAAGAACGGGAATTGGTTTCATTTTCATGATAAAAGGATTTCTCTGTTTCAGAAACTAAAGATACTAAAAACTTCTGATTCAGCAACTTTTTAGAGGTCAATCAGGTAATTGTCAGAACACAATGCAGATATTTAAAATTATTAAAAACAGATTCTGGTAAAAAAGAGTAGAAACAAAAATTGTTTAAATTCTAGAAGGGCATGATAATTTAATAAAAAGTCTCATTCAGTACTAAACACCCATTCTCAAGTATATATCATTTTCAGATAAGAAAAAAAATTTCCATTTAAAAAATAAATACAGTGAAAAAAATGCAAATATAATATTATTTAGTTAGAGAGCAGAGCAGAAAGTAAAAGCATTTTTGCTACATAAATATTCTCAAATAAAATCATTTAATCTGGAAAGTTAAAAATATATTAAACTGAAAACTTTGTACAAACCTTTTCAAGGCGAAAAAGTTCTACAAAGATGAAAGTAAGAATGGCAAAATATCCAAAATGCAATTCGAGACAAAGCTAATAATAAGAAAGCCGAGAAAAAAAAATTACTTTTTAAAACTTTTTTAAATAAATGAGAAATCTTTCATATTAATATTTTTTATCTGAAATAATTTCCTAGAAGCAAGTAAGTTGGTCACGTAATTAAAATTTTGGCCGCAGAAATTGCTTCAAGTTACCTAGACTAAGTGTTTACCTTGACGTAAAGCTCAAATGAAAAATAAAGGAACATATTAATTTTATTTCTCAGATATATCCAACTTCAGAATCCAAAAAAGTTTTAAAAGAATATGTAATTACTTAAAGGGGAATATTATTATTTCGCTCATTTTACATCAGTAAAAACTTTAAAAATGCGGAGATATTAAAAGTTGAGATAACTTCACTTCAATTATTTTAAAATGAACTTTATACAAATGGTGCAATTTCTTTATCTTTCTAGAGAAATGGCTGGGGAAAATTCGAATCGTAGATATATTTGAAAAAGGGAAAATACATGGATGCATATTTATTTAGTCTAGATAATTTTTTCCTTAATAAATTTTATTTATTAGTGATAGTTTTATATATCAATGATTCACTAATAAATTTTATTTGTTTGTTGCCACAAGATCAGAAGTCTGAATTCGGAAATTTAATTCAGAAAATATTTTATATATTAAGTTTTATATAATATTTAATATTATTTTGGATGACTTTTGCACTTATTTACTCTTAGGGTCGTCTCAAATCATTACATACTTTAAATTATAATTATCATTATTAATCAGAATACTTTTGTAGGTTCTGCTTTAGAAAATTTGGTTTTGCTCTTCTGATTCAGTTTTATAAATTCATTAAAAAAGTCATATTTCTTGAAAAATTTAATGAATTATTATTAAAATGACTGCATTCCGCATATATTTTCCAAATATTTGATGATTTTTATTTTAACGTTTTTTTTTTTATATTCAAAACAAGAATGATCAAAATACTAATTTATCCATTTTGTTTAATCGATTTCCTCTCAAGTTATAATTTTTTTTTTCACCATTCTATTGGAAGAATTGCAATTTGTCGCGATCGAGCAAGAGAGAAAATTATGTATTCCTGAAAGTAATTTTCTTTGAAATAAATTCTTTGACCTTGGAAACTTCCAGCCCTCAAATAAAAATCCTACAACTCGTCATCACAATCTTTAATTCCACCATTAAGACATCTGCAAAAAAATTCAGAATTAAAATGTAAAAAGTAATTACGGAATGATTATGAATGAAATTCCTCATATGTTAATAAATTAAAAGAATGACACATTTTGAGAAGAATGTTGATATCTTACTCTAATATTTTTTAATTACCAAATTATAAAATACTTTTTAAGATGAACTATTTTTAAGATTAAATATGAACATTTGTAACTCGATCGATTTTCAAAGAAACCGGTGTTAATAATAAATACATTTTTATCCAATCAATCGTGAAAATTTAGCATAAATTTACATTGCGTTAAATGAAAACTTTACAATCCAATTATATTTGTTTGGAGTAAAAATGTCAGAAAATGCAGCAAAATAATTATCCTTTGAGAAGACTTAAATATTTCAGAAACAAATTTCAACTGGATTATGTAAAAACTATAATTCAAATATTTCCTCCGCGGTTGTGGCTAAATAGATTAGTTCATTTTTATCGCAGTCCGGCATGGATAAAATCATAATGCAAGCAATAAAATCCTGCGGTATCAATTTTAAGACTCACCTTGACTTTTTACTGGACTTGACTTCCATTCAAGTGTTTATTTAATTCTTTTTCCGTGATTTATGAAATATCACTGGGATTAAAATGATATTCTTCGACGCTTCGATGAATTGTTATGACGGCAATTATGTATGTTGACACACTGGAAAAATGTACTTGGATTCTAGTTTGTAATCATTTGTATTCGAGATCCCAATAGCTACTCGCAATAGTGTCGTTAATGTGCAAAATTACTTGAATGAAAATTCATAAAAATTGATTTTTAAGGCTGGTGTAAACGATTTAAATAACGTGATTATATCACGAATTAGATTTAAAAAGATTTTAGATTAAAAAAGTTATAAGATTTTTTTTAAATTCTTATAGTTATTTTCAAAAATACAGTTTGTTATCAAAATAAAGGAAACAAACCGACATGAAAGGGAAATTTAAGAATTCGCTTTGTAAGCATTAAAATATAATCTAAACCCGATTTTTATTTAAACGTGGAAAGTATATATCATTGCAGTATGAAGGATTTTTGGTGACGTTATATATTTCTTCTAGTCTTTTTAAAAAAAAAAAAAAAAAAAAAAAAAAAAAACGTAAGACTTCAGGCATTACAGGTTTACGAGATATAATCGAAAAAATAGTTTAAAAAATGTTTTATTAACAATAGACACAGGACACAAATGGTAATTAAGAGACACATGTGGCCTCCCTTTCTCTACAAAATCGCCAAACCTATTAAGACATTGGTAGGGCAAATTTCTTTAACCTGCCTTGGTTGTAATCAGGTAATTGCGTGCTGAGCGAACTTTCCACACCTTTTTGAATATTCTCGTCTGATACGAACCTTGTTTTAGATATTTCTTCAAGGACTGGAAAAGGAAATAGTCACTAGGAGCTGTATGGTAATCCGTCATGACCACCTTCTTAAACGTTTACTTCTTTCAGTTTCTTACTTGCTGTATGTCCACTTCAAAAAATGACCACATTTTCATTTCGCCACCTGTTATCTACTCGTTAGCTCGCTCCTCGCACTTCAACGTTTTATCTGTGAATTACCGATGGGCACACATTCTTGGCCCACTGAAAGCGTGTGATGGCTCCCATTTCTGAGAATAGGACTGCTCTAGATGTCTTGTCATTACTGTAGCTGTTTCAGGTATGGGTACTGACACTACATGCTCGTACGACTTGTCTAAAATAACTAGGCTACCTGTATCCATTTTAGGTAAATGCATACCCATCGGCAATTTTTATTATCCAAATATTGCTGCTTGTAAGCTGTGCTTTGGATTTATCCTCGTACATAGAGGTCAAACTGTAGGATCCCGTCTGGCTTGAGAATCTTTGACCGAAAA
>JAPMOQ010010531.1:2413-14199 GCA_026543055.1 Argiope trifasciata | reverse complement strand
TGAATTACAAAGTCGTCAGTTTTTATTGTTTTGTAACAAAACTTACTGGTTTTTGATGGACAAAATTATAACCTCGTTCATGGCTCTCTGCAAAAATTATCATCTGTCTTTTCATGAAAGTCTTCCTCGGTCACCTCTCCTGTAAAATAAATAAAACTGTAAATACACACATATCTATACTTATAATAAAGCTCAATGTGTGTGTGTGTGTTGCCGCTCCACAGGTCAGACCATTGGACCTACAGTTACCAAATTTGGTACATGTATACCTTGGAGGTCTGGAATGTGCACCTTGGAGCCCTTTTTTCGAATTTTTAATTAGAATTTGAAATAATTAAAATTTAAGCGAACTTTCGACGTTTTTCCTCTATAACTTTCGAAAATGTTATCGCACAAACATGATTTTTACATCAATTTAAAGATAAAAAAATTAGCTTTAGAATGGTCTCTGTGTTTTAATATATAACTTAAGCCTCTATTTTTAACGAATTTTTAAAGAAATATTTTGACCATGTTTTTTTGAGCACGTGACTGGATAAAATAAAAGAAAACAATGACGGAAGTTCAAATAATAAAAAAAAATCTATCATTGTAAATCAAGTCTAAAGAAATGATACTTTTATCACGTGACTGAATAAAATATAAGAAACATAAAATGTGATATTTTCTAAAAAAATAAATGCAAAGCCAAGGTTTTTGTAATCGTTTGCAACATCAAAATCATTTATTCTACAAATCTTCTCTATTTATGGTAAACCTGATTGAATTTAGACAGGATATGCATTGAAATCCCGACTTAATGGCATATTTCTATAATCGTTTGCAATATCTGTATCATTAATTCAATATTTTTTTTCCATTATAAAATGTGATAGTTTCTAAAAAAATAAATGCAAAGCCAAGGTTTTTATAATAGTTTGCAACATCTAAATCATTTATTCATTTTTTTTTTTTTTCTTTTTTGCTTTCTTAAAAAACATATTTAATATTTTGGCAGCATCACAGAAAAAAAAAAAAACACTTTTTTAATTTCAGGCCAATCAATGCGCGGAATTACTTCAAGTCTAATGAATATGTGACTGTATTGAAAATTTTAGAACGCATTACTCATGGCGAACCAGCTGGTCGCCAAAGGCTGCTAGTATACAATAAAAGAATATATACCAATACCTGAATATTCAACAACAAAACATGAAATGTAATAAATAAATGAAACTTAGCTGGCTTCTTTGTATACTTGAAGGATGGTCTTTATTCAATTCTCTTACTAAATAAAAAAGAATGATTCTAATAGGGCCACTAAGAGCACACAAATCCCATCTGCTTTATGTACGCAAAGGAAACATTTTTGAGCATTCCTTATCTCTGGTTGTGATATTAAGTATTATTCGAATATTGAATGACTTATTTTCTTTCTGTTGCTACTTTCTGAGCATAAAGGAAGTAGTATAATAAGACTAGGAAAAGATGAAATTCCTTTACAGAATATTGCAGAAAGATTCAGCATGATGCATTCATTCACTATGTCTAATTGTTCCAAGAATGTGGTTAACCAAAAAGTTAAGCAGAGCAAATCGAAAAATCAACAAAATAATGTGCAAACAAAAAGCATATAAAAGAAATAACTAAACAAAAAAAAATCATCAAAACTACAACTGAATAATAATATATATTCATTCCAAAATATTTAAAAAGTAAAACATCAATAGCATGTCATTTCCCTAAGGAAGAAGGGAAATGAATAATTTTAATAAGCATATTACTCAAAAATTACTTCTACAAATTTAAATGTAAATAAGGGCACCAGATCTGATGATCTTATGCTTCTACTTCTGAAATTGATTTGTATAATTTAATACCACATTTAATTTGAGTGTTTACATTCAACAGAAACTTTTTAGGCATTTAACAACTTATAAAATTTCATCTAAAAATTTGAATTTATTTTGATAAAAAATCAAAAACCAACTGTAATTAATAATTAATTTTTCTAGGTTTGATTTCAAAAAATATTACAAAATTGTATTCCCACAGATTTGTTCAAGTGTTGTTGTTGTCTACTGATTTTCAAGTCTAAATCTTAAGTTTAAATCGAGTCTAAAGTTTATTTACACTAAAGATGAAGAAATGCTCCCCCAATTTCTTGAACTAGATCTTGTAAAAGTATATAGTTCAGTAAAAAATTCAGTTAGTGATAAATTCTTATACACACACACAAAAGTACCATTACATCTGAAATTTAATACAAAAAAAAAAAAAAACCCTCACTATTCTTAAACAATGCAAAATATTAATTTCATTTGTAAAAGTAAATTTTTATCCATAAAATTTTAATTTTATATTTCACGCAATCCCATTACTTGTTATTAAGTAACTATTTACAGAACCATGTTCTGAAATATATAAAACACAACTACCAAAGGACTCTAAATATTTTTTGAGGTATTTTAAAAATAATTTCATGCAGCATCCTCATTTAAGCTGCAAGATCTGTGTACACAAATTTATTCAAAATTAAAAAAGAAATATTTTTTAAATTTCACAACACTAATTGAATAATATTCCTAATAAACAATCTCTTTCAAATTCTATTTTATTCGTTTTACCACATTAAAAGTTATAATTTAATAAAATTACGATGTAAATAAAAATATTGTCAGTCTTTAGTATTTTGTGTAAAATCACTTACTTGTTTTTGAGGGCCCTCAATAATTTGCCTTTTGAATTTCAATAGGTCAACAAAATTATTGGAAAAACGATTTTGTGTCCTTCCCCACCTCTCTTGCTTACTCAGTTTAAATGAGGTAATATAATAAGGCAAGGAAAAGAGAAATCTCCTTTATAAATTATTACAGAAAGCTTTAACTGAGATGTTTTCCTTAAATTGTTGCAGGTAATGTAAAAAGACATAAAACAATGGGCAAAATAAAAATGCACAAAAATTTATGTTATATTAAAAAAAAATTTAATTATTTATGTTAAACATTATTATGTTAAACACATTTAATACACAGAAAAAAACTATCAAAACTAAAGTCCAATTTGGATATATTCATCTCAAATTATATTAAAAAGTAAGATATCAACACCATGGGATTTTCCTAAAAGCATTTTAGGAAATATATTGTTCAGAACAAATTTAAATGTATACAGGACAACAAATATGGTGGTAAAAACAGCCTTTAATTGCAAATATACCACACTACTATATTTTAGCAAATATTTCTTTAATGATCAATGGACATGATTTATCTTGAACACATCACTGGTGTTATTGTTTTTTATAAATATATTTCAATAGGCATTTCATAATTTGCTTTACAGCATCATTCACATTAACACAACAAGAAGCTTCATTTTGTATACAAGATTCAGATGCAGAAGTCTAAGGACCTGATATTTTTAAAATGAATTCTTTTCTGCAATTTGGCAGCTTTGCCAGATATTGTCACTCTACATTACTTTTTTTAAAGTTCCATTTTGTTTATTTTTCTTTTACAAAGTCCATTTTGTTCTTTTAATAGTACTAATTTTAGTTAAAATGTAAATAAAATTGAATAAAAGTGTTGTCAGCTTTCGTAAATTACATACCTGTCTTTGATAATCTTCATTATTTAGTCCAATGTCCCAACCATTAAAAATAAACCTTTTTTTTCCCGCCATGAAACTCTTTTTTTAATCGTCAAACCCTGCAAAAAAAGAAAAATCAAACTGTAAATATATTTACATACATATGTAATGATAATTTAACATCTGTTTTAAATCGAAAATAATTTCTAAAGTTTTATCTTGATTTGCCCATATCAAAGTCATTCTAAGATGTTCTCGTTTCCTGATCCAGTTCCATTTCTCTACTTAATTGGTTTAGGAAATGCTATGTGAAAATGTTTAGTCAGCTATTCCTACACTGTGAGTGATTGATAAAAGTTGCTGACCAAAACAAATAGCTGTTTTTTTTTAATCCCAGTACTTCCCTTGCTTTGAGATGGACAATCAGAAATCTCTATAATAGTGTATTAGCACTGTAATATTTTTCCTTTCGGAGGTGTGATATATGGGACAAGGGAGAATTGATTTCATTCCTTTTCACCACTTCTGCTTGTACCACACTGCATAACTGCCTTTTCCATGCCTCTTTGTAAATATGCTTTCCCTGGAGAGATTAAGGTGATGCTGAAAAATGAAGTCTTATCATCACTATCTTTGGCGATGACTCTGCCTTCTGCTTCCAGCTTTTAAAATCTTTATATATTAATAAATATATGCAGACAGTAGAGCAAAAAAAAAAAAAAAAAAAAAGCCAATTTCCTATATTTTAATCTTGTAACATCAAGATTAAAATGTGCAAGAGAAATGAAATTTAGTTTCTGTGTTTCCACATTTGAAGAACGTCCTAAATTAAATTGCCGCTCTAGATGAATAATTCTAGGTGACAACTTTATGAATATGCAAAGTTCACCCTAAATGTTTAGTGGTATATGAGCATTATTTATTTATTGAATAGAAAGTTTCAAGCTACATTTGAGCAATGTATGGCTTTAAGAAGAAGAAAAAAATTAAGCTGCTTATTACACTGCCCATGTATGGGATGTTTAGCATTAGAGCATATATAAGCAAATGTAGCAATGGTTGCAGTTTGCATCTACAACAAATTTCTTACATTACCTCTAATTGCTTTCCCATAGTAATTTTTGCAATTTGTTTATAAAGAAGTATGTTAACTTTCCTTTGTTGCCAACAGATTTATTTGATGATTTTAATTTTCTTAAACAAGGGCAAGAATTTTTTTTTCTCAACAACAAAGCATTCCAATTTTAAAACAGAAACTTTTCCATCAATGGCTTAACTGTGTCATAGCCCTTGAAGTCCCTATCATCATTGTATTCTGAACAAATAAGTTTTCAACAATTCTTGGAATGTTCAAAGATTCAGTAAGCTCTAAGCATTTCCATATTTCCAGACAAACCCTTATGATGTGCATATTGATGCTTTGAAGCAGCTGATGAATTCAGCATTTTAGTACAACACCATAGGCAAAACTGAAACATCACTTCAATATCCAGCACTTTACACAAAGTCAAAGAAATAGTCATTGTCTCCATTTCTTTATATATTTATTTCATGCAAATATGTTATATCTAAAACAGAAAAAGGGTTTTTAATTTAAAAAAATTCATCTTAGCACATTTTTTCCCTAAGCCCTTTTACAATTTATTTCCCTTTTCCTTATTTACTATAGAAAATTTATTATTTTTAAATTAAATTGGATATTCTTTAAAAAAATTCTTCAATTATATGTATCCTTCAAAATTTTGGAAAGAATACAAGCATCTTTGTGCTTAGCGAGTGCAAATTTAGTAGTTGTGCTTCCACATTTGAAGAATGTCCTCTTTCAAGAGTTGCATTAGATGAATGACTCTGGGTAACAATATCATGAACATACAAAGCAAGTTTGTTTTAAATGTGTAATAGATATAGAACATTATTTGTTAATTGAAATGAAAGTTGCAAGTTACACTGCTGTTACATTAACAAGTTGCATTGTTCCTTTACAATAAATCAACTTAATTTTTGCTGCCACATTTAATTTTTTTAAAATTTCTTTCACATTGTAGTAGTTTAGAAATTAAAAACCTAGTTAAATTGAGCATAAAAATTCCGGGTATGGGACAAGTAGTAGTTTAGAAATTAAAAACCTAATTAAATTGAATATAAAAATTCTAAGCAAGATATATGAAAATCTTTTACACAAAAAATTTACTCCCCAAATTCTACCAAAATGGGGCTAGGGCAAGAAAATTTAGCAGTTCAGTAATAAATTCTACTGAACTTGGTTTCCTTTCAATGAATAATTTCTTTGCTCTCCTAAAGAGAAAAGAACGTTTTGGAGTCTATTCTTAAAAATAGCTATAAAATTCACACATTATTCATTTGTAACTAAACTCATCTTAAAATATGATATAATGACATAAATGACTGTTAGGGGATTCTTATACATTCTTAACATTTTAAAATAAAATTCTTTTAATTAAATAAAAGCCTACTATTTCTTTTTTATGCTCTCCTTTATTCATTGTGATCTGCATCACCTATAGGGAGAAAGTTTAACCCAACAATCATGCACCTATTATTTCAAAACATTAGCACACACAAGGTCAAATTTTCAGGCATTTAATCCTTATTTGCTATTTTAAAAAAATATATAGCATGGTCAGAGTATATGAATGCAAATATATTCTTTTTAAAACAGTAATGCAAATTTTAATTTTAAAAACTCTTACCCTAATCTTCTATATCTTTTCTAAATTTTATTTCCTTCTCTATTCCATTTGAATAATATTCAATACCCTTAATATGAGCAGTTATTTTTCTGTAAAAAATATTGACAGAAAAAGAAAACCTGCATTTTATATAGATATATGGAATAAAAAGCACATAATTCCTTATTCAAAATAATTTTAAATTTAAAAACAAATTATTCACATTCTAAAAGAATTCCATTTATAGCAGGATTTGTAATTTTTTTCACATAAAAGAAACATTTCCAAACAAATTTTTAAAAGAATTCAGAATCTATGATTTCTTTCAGTTGTTTTACGAGAACTTATCAGAATTTCTTCAATATTTAACAAATCTGAGCTGTTATTATTTTCATCATCAGTAGAAAGACATCTGAATCTGCTGATCATGTTCGTACACTGCCTCTACCATAATATTAACAGAATCTGAAATGTTAGCATACATTGAGAGTCAATTTGAATCAACCCTGATAACAAGATAAGTCACCATGATTTTTGCTGTTTTAATTCCCTTCTTTTAACTGCTCTATGAAGATATAGGAAGTAACAAGTGTATTTTTTTTTGTTTAATAAATTTGCATAAATTCCTAGAATTTCTAAATAAAAGAATTAGGGGTTAAAAACACTTTCTTTATGTACTAATGGGGTTTGTATACAAAATCAGAGTAGCCAGGATTTTTGCTCCCCAATTTTTTCAGGTTTAAAAAAAAAATTCCCTGGCACATTTTGGATTATTCTAATATTTTCAGAACTATGTCACTTTATTGTATTCCTTTAATTATTGCCTACAATATGTTCATAACATTATTTTTTATAATTTCTACTCTTTTAACTAAAAGGAATAGAAAATAAATTTTAATTCTCAAAAAAAACAAAAAACACCTTTTCTTTTATTAAATATCAGAAAATGTTCAATTTTGAAAAAAAATTTTTTTTTTTTTTTCCTCATGAAAATATAGGAAGAACATGTATAAATTCCTAAAATTTCTAAAAAGGGTTGGATATTGCAAGTATTGATAAGTTATACAAAATGTATTTTTTTAAAAAAAAAAAAACATAATTTATATTTTATACTATTTTTAAAACTCAAATATAACTTATATAATTATAATATATAATAATTATATAATAATAAGTTATAAATTAATTAGTTACAAATTTACAAAAAAGTGCACTTCCAAATGACACTGCCTCACTTAAGATTTTTGCCATAAATTTATAAACTATCATACATACTTGTGGAACTATTATGTATTTCCTAAAGTGTAATAGTTTCATCATTCTCACACTCAAAATACTGAGCAAAGAACCTGCATTACAAAACTTTCCTCCTCATTGGCTCGAACTGACCAGCTACATGTTAGAATCAAATACTACCATTATTAGGCAAGATTTGTAAAATATAGTTTTATTCAATAAATATTCTAAGTAGGAGTGGCAGTAGTCCTAAGAAAGTCTGGATATCCAAGTCTTAATGGCATTCAACCATATGTTTAGTAAAAGGATACTTAGATATAAGAATCTATTAGGAGCATTTATTTATTTTTCTTTTATAAAATATAATACAAAGACATTCTAAAACAGATTATTCGTAGCAAAAAACGATGGAAAAAATTCGGGAAATTAGAAAAGCAATTAAAAGAGTACCTGGAAGAAAAAATGTAAGAAATTTTTCAGACATTTTCAATTTAGATCTTAGATTGGAAATATTTTGTAAGCGTAACAAATTAGACAACTATCTGGAGTAGTGAATATATAACAAAAAGGAATTACTTGATCTTTAATAATCCCTACCAGTTGTCAAGAAATTATAGCATATATATTTAGTACTTTTAAATAGTTATTCCCAAGAAGTGCACGAGTGAAAATAATATGAAAGGTGGAAATTTGGCTTAGTACATACTTGATGATAAAGAAAATTCTCTAGAACAAGCCATGTTAGGTAAATGAATTAATGTACTAAAATAATTTTTGCCTTGTGTTATTTGGAGACTGGTGTTTAGCCATTAAATTATAGTTATTGAAGATGCATACATATAAGTTGAGACAATTCTTACAACATTCTTAATTTCATGATAAATGCAGACTGACTACAGGTAAGTAAAGATATCCTTGAGTGAACAGATATGGAGATATAACTTCATTTTTGAAAATATATATATATATATATATATATATATATATATATTTCTTTTTGTGGGTGAAATTTAATTTAGTATCAGTGCAATAAAGATATTTAGAAAGTTGGGTCCATTATTCCCAAAGGAATTACTCTTCAAAAGAACCCTTTGTGCAGTTTGTTCTTTTCAGTAGCATCACTATAGCAGGACAAGTACGACACATGACTTAAGCATCATTTATAAGAGGTCAGAAACTTTAAAAACTGTTTTTGTTATTTCTTAATTCAAAGTTCTCACCTCGTTAATTGAAGTAGTAATAAAAATACTAGAGTTTTGGAGGTGTTTATTCTTTTTGAATAATTTTAAAATTACCTTTCTCAGAATTTGCTTCTGATGCCCTCAACAATCTGCCTAGCATCCTGTTTGCTTAAAAATACCTTGTTTGGAGGATTATCTTCCTTGGTTGCCTCACTCTGGAGAAAAAAGAAATTGTAATTATATTTGCAAACATATATGCATGCAATAATGCAAAATAAAATTTGAGAACCAAGTGAGAGCTGTCATTATGATGTAAAAGGTGTGAGCATTATTTATCTGTTGAACTGGTATTGTTAGCTAGATTTGAGTAAAGAAACCCTTTAAACAGATTTTAAAAAGTAGATAGTTGCAAACAGACCAATACATTATTACTATAGTTACTACTATTACCATTTATTCCATTGCAGTAAACTTACTTTTAATACATGGATCTCTTTTAATATTGAAAATTTTATGGTACACAAGAAATTAAAAATCTTTTTAAATATTGAGAATTTTATGGTACCCAAGGAATTAAAAATCTTTAATAACTTAATTATAGAAGTTCTAGAACATACTAGGATACTAGTACAAAAAATAATGCCCAAATGATACTAAAAATTAGTCATCTGGGGGCTGAAGGATGATTTATGAACTCACCAAAATAATAATTCATATTATTTTAATAATTCAACCTCACCTGATATCCACTTGGTGACACCTTTCTTTGGCCTTTAGGAACTGAAACATGTGTATGTTTTAGTAGAGAATCTGAAAAAAAGAAGAAGAAGAAAATCAATACATTATTTTTATGTAAACTAATTAAGATATATCAAATTGAAAACAAATAAACAATTACAAGTATAAAGGTATTGTGAATTTTTTTAATAAAAAAATTAGAAATATTCTTAGATAAAGACCTGGTAATTCCTTCATGCTTAATTCACTTTCATGAAAAATGGAACCACGGTGAGGTATTTTAATATTTAAAATACATAAAACAAAACAAAATTAAATATTACCAAAATTTAAGGAGCTACTTAGATATACACCCCCAAATCGAAAATTTGGCGACTTTTTTTCTCGCCAAGCAAAGTATTTGCTGTTGGTGCCTCTTTTTTTCTCGCCAAGATAATACAAGGAATACATAAAAAATGAATAAATAATACAATGAATACATAAAAAATACAAATAAATGTCACTGAATAACAGATTATACACAATTTAGAAAACCGGAAAGCTGAAAAAACCTAAATTGGCCACACCAAAATAAGAAACAGCAACCCTAAATAGTCCGTAGGGAGTGCCAGATTTGGCGCGTAATTTTTGGGGGTGTATATCAAAGTTGTACCTAAAATTTTAGCTTAGTTTTAAAAAAAAAATGGGGGTACTTACTTTGATCTGGATGGTCGCCAAGGGTTATCGCCAAATAGTAAACAAAGAGAGCGATAGCTCGCAGACGTCGGTTACCCATCCGTTTCTGGGTCAGAGTGATATGAATCGCCGATGTGTTGGGTGTTAAGCGGTTCTTTCACATCCGCTTTGGCAAATAGATCCTATTTTTTTTTTGGTTCTAGATGTAATGCGGTTATTAGTTCGTAGTTTGTATGCATCCGCTTCAACAAATAGTTCTTAATTATTATTATTCTTATTTTTTTTTTTTTTTGCCCTCGCTATAATGCAGTTTTGTGCTTCCGCTTTGGTATTAAGTTCCATAGAATATAATTATTAAATATATATATATATATAAATGAAAATAAATAATAAAAGTTTACTTATAAGTTAATTAGTAAATTAATTACTTACAAGTCAATGATTTTTTTAAAATAAAGTATTCCCTATAGTAATAATTATATTGTTCAAATATGTAATTTTTTAAATATCGATAAGTTTTTCATTATATTTTAAACACTTAGGGTAATTAGTTTAGTTCACGTTCTATTCCTAAAATTCAAATATTAAGGTTCTTGAAATGCAGGGAGATTTCTCACTGAACAATTAATATTTTCTCTTCCTTTTCATTTCAAGTATCGGTATATGCTTACATTATTCCTATTCCTGTTATATCTGTTTAATCTTTAAGCTTCCTTTATTCATTATAATGATATTTTTGTGTGTTTATTTTTAGAAATTAGAAAGTAAGTTGAAATACTTAAGATAAATGGGGGCAAAGTGTCTAAAATGCTCATAGAATCAGCAGGAACAAGTTGCATTTTTTTTGTCGATCTTTTCATTGTGTATTTTTATGATAATAAAAAATATATATAAAAATCAATATCATTAATATTTAATACATATTGCTAAATTTTTATACCAATAAAAAGAAGTATTAAATTGTACCTTTTTACAGGATTATCTATAAATAATAGTTTGATTAAATTTGTTGAGACATTTATCTTTTTTAAAAATTAATAATTGGAAAATATTATGAAATATTTTTATTGTTATGCAATTATTATTAGCAAACACAAACCTTTTTTTTTTTTAAACGGTGGATTTGAATAATTTCCCATGGTCGTATAAGTATAGTGAATCTCCAAAAACGAACTTTATATTTCTTAAATAGTAAGGATAGTTTTAAGCTTTTTTTAAAATTATCTGTTGGACAGTCTTTTAATCTATACTTATAATAAAGCTCAATGTGTGTGTGTTGGCGCTCCACAGGCCAGGCCTTTGGACATACAGCTACCAAATTTGGTACATGTATACCTTGGAGGTCGGGAATGTGCACCTCGGTGCCCTTTTTTCGAATTTTTAATTAGAATTTGAATTCATTAAAGTTTAAGTGAAATTTCGTTATTTTCCGCTATAACTTCCGAAATTATTATCGCACAAACATGATTTTTACATCAATTTAAAGATTAAAAAATTAGTTTTCTAATGGTATCAGTGTTTTAATGCATAACTTAAGCTTCTATTTTTAATGAATTTTTAAAGAAATGTTTTAACTATGTTTTTTTAGCACGTGACGGGATAAAAGAAAAGAATGACGAAAGTTCAGATTAAAAAAAAAAAACTATCATTTGCAAATCAAATCTAAAGAAATACAACTTTCAGCACGGGACTGGAT
>JAPMOQ010010528.1:0-17397 GCA_026543055.1 Argiope trifasciata | reverse complement strand
TGGAATTGGGGAGGAATGGGTAATGAATGTGTGTAGTGCTGGAATTGAGGAGGAATGGGGAATGAATGTGTGTAGTGATGGAATAGGTAATGAATGTGTGTATTCTTGGTATTACTTATATCATCTTTTATGTGAGTAATGAATAAACTGTATTAGCTGATGGTTCGTAATATAAATAATAATGAGTGCATGAAAGGGTTACTGGGGAGTTGTGCTGATAGAGTATAGAGGCGTTTTGTGTGTGGGGTGTGGGAGATGGTTTTTTTCTGTGTGTGTGGAGTGTGGGAGATGGTTTTTTTCCGTGTGTGTGGAGTGTGGGAGATGGTTTTTTTCCGTGTGTGTGGAGTGTGGGAGATGGTGTTTTTCCGTGTGTGTGGAGTGTGGGAGATGGTTTTTTTCCGTGTGTGTGGAGTGTGGGAGATGGTTTTTTTCCGTGTGTGTGGAGTGTGGGCGATGGGTTTTTTTCTGTGTGTGTGTAGAGTGTGGGCGATGGGTTTTTTTCTGTGTGTGTGTAGAGTGTGGGCGATGGGTTTTTTTCTGTGTGTGTAGAGTGTGGGCGATGGGTTTTTTTCTGTGTGTGTAGAGTGTGGGCGATGGGTTTTTTTCTGTGTGTGTGGAGTGTAGAATGCGAATTAGTCATTTGTCTATAGAAAACAATTTAGCAGTGGCCTTGAAGAAATTTGTGAACTACTTTCTTAGGGTTAAGTTAGATATGCCCTTTTAAATTAAAGCGTGTTTTTAGTATCCTATTACGATTTTTTTTATTTGCAAAGAAATAAATTTTTCCACTCTATGCAGGTTGTGAGGGAGTTTCCCCTTGTTTACAGCATATAAAAATTTGAATCGTGTAAATAGAGCATTGAATTTCTTTTAATTTGATATTTCAATATAAAAATTCTAAATTCTCGTGTTTTTCATTTTTTTTTTAAAAATTTCTATAAGTATTTCAACCAGATATGTCTTGTGTATGGATAAAAACAAATTATTGAAACTTAACCCACTTAACGGTGTTCCAAGATGGCTTAAAAAATTCTCGCGTTTTTTAGGGGAGGGGGAATGTTTTTATTAAAAATTAGATTCTGACTTTTAAATTTAAATGGATTTATATTTGGCAAACTTAATTGAATTATTTGTTATAAAAATTCAGTGAATCTAGGAATTAGTGAACTCAGTTAGGACTTAACACAAACACGTAAATCAAAGTCATATTTGGTGAATAAGCTGCATGGATTAATAGTATCCATATTGATTCTATACCTTAGACAGCTTGGAACAAACGTTTTATTTCAATCATATAGATTAAAATTTTTTCATTTAATGAATTTATTTAGAACTTCAGGAATCTTTATTAAATCTTTCCTGTCTAATTGCTGAATATTTAACAACTGTGAGCCTAATGAAAAGATTTTTTTTCAACTTTTTAAACCCTCCAAAAACAAATCCATGAATACTTACTTTTTCTCTGTATTTTAGAACTTTTCCTCAATTTACTACCTTTTTGCTCATCATATAAAGCATTGAAAGTATTTTCCGTTTCCCAAAGTATCAGATTTATGAAACCTTTGTTATATTATATAAATAATGCCAGAATACCTTTCCTATCGTGCAAGGCTCTTTGACACAACAGGGTCTAATGGGTGATGGCACCAGTCTTCCGATAAATACAGTCAACTTTTAATTCGTAAAACGCAAAAATTGAGCTCTGTGCATTTTCAGATAAATTACTACTACTGTTAGAGGGTTATAGTATATTATAAAAACCTTTCTGTCCAATTTTGAAGTACAATAGTTTCCCCTTGAAAAAAAAGTTTCCTCCTTTTTTGTGCACTTTCTTCCATACTTCTTACAATATGATGCTGTTTGCTAGAAATCGGGCTGATATCTACCAATTAAATGCACCATTGCTACAAATCTTAAGCAGGAATCTTCATGGGAAAATTGAATGAATTGTACATTCAGCGGAAATAAGACACAGTGCAGCATTCGGACCTTTTCTCAAGAGAATTATTTCTAGATTTTTAATGGTTGATTACACAATCCGAAGATCCATCAGTTTTAAAAGCTATTCTTTCAACGAATTCAACATTTATTTCACTAGAGTGACAGTTTACAGCATTAAATGACTCCTTGATGTCAGTAAGAGATTAAAACTTTCAAAAATTATCAATTTATGATTTAGATTGGATGTCACAAACGCCTAAGTGAGGGGAAAAATCTAGATTTCTTTAATTTGGATAATACACATTTTAAATTAAATTGTTGCTGATATTAAATTGTATGAAGTCGAACTTTTATGGGTATTTTGGAAGCAATGCATTTTGATTCAATACCAGAAAATAAAGATTTTGGGTTCTAAAATCAATGAGAAAATAGAGATAAACTGTTAATGATTATTAGACGACAAATTACAATGTCCTGTTTGTATTTTTTTCAATTGATTAATATTTTGATCTGAGTATTCTGCAGAATGACAAGTAGAATCATTTTATTTTTAGTTATTATTTTTTTATATTAGATTTACTGATTTTAGAAGTGTAGCACTGACTAACTGAGAATGTACTGGAAACGAATATTTTTTCAACTGTCTTAACTCCAGAAATGATTCTAACCTAACATCTTTCTTCTCGAGTTCATTCTTTTGGAATCTGAATTTTCAATATTTCTGTTGTGTAATTTTATTAGATTTCTTCTCGTGGTGATCTGAAACCTAGTATATATATAATATATACATAATCTCGATCAAGTTTTTGCAGGTTTGTACTATGAAGTATCACTCAAATAAAAAATTAGCCGTCTACTTTGTTCTTTCAACCCTTCTTAATTTCTAATAATTGTCCTTCGAGGAGTAGACAAATTACTTCATTCCATTCTGCGATTTGACATAATTTCAAATACCGATAAGTCATAAAAGAAACGTTTATTAACATATCGTAAATAAAAGTAGTCATTGTATTGAAAGCGATTCTGCGCATTAAGATAAAATTATTTTTATATTAGGTGGATTTGTCGTATGTGTCCAAAGCGTGCATAATATGATCAAATATTTATTTCGTTTTAATGAATTGATGCCGAATTCTTTTAATGAATGAGCTTTGGTAATTCGATAAATGCAAAGCCAGGATGAATCCCCCTTAAATTTAGAAGCATATTTCTTAGCATTTGAGATTTAATATAATTTCGAAACAAAATATTGTGATTAAATTCGGAGTCAAAACGAACACCAGGATTTATAACTGGAATTAAACGATTTCAATTTACTTAAAAAGATTATCAATCTTTAAAGCAGCAATGAAAACAAGGATAAGAAATGAAACATTAAATGAATGTAGTAATTCAATTTTTAAGTCAATTAAAATCGAATTTATATAATTCTGTTGATTTATTTAGCTACTGGTCTACAAGAAATAAGTTTTTAACTGTCAAGAATTATTTTATTCTTTTTCGAACGAAATTCTTTTACTAGATAAATTGATCATTCCTTCCCATCTTTGGTTTTCCTGATTGTACTTTATTCGAATTTTATCACATCGAAATTCTTTGAAATGCATTATTATCGTATCCCGAGACTGTCTGAATGAATAATTAAAATTTATTTCCTAATGTCACAGCTGGTTTTCATCTAGGATTCCAAGACTGATTGCTTTGAATTGTATTGTCTGACTGAAGTATCCCGTAGATCAGTGGAATTATTCTCAAGCTTGTAGATTCAAGACAAACGAGTAGAGGAAAATCCACATGTAGTGAACTCTTTGCAAATGTGAATGTCAAACTGTAAAAACTTTCCCTAGGAAGTAACTGAGATTTCATAAAATACCCTTTATTTTGAATTATAAGTCTCTTCAAACTTGATATAGAATGTAAAGAAATTTCTAAATAGTTCAATACAGCAACTATCTTCTAAATATCTGAATCAAGAAGCTCTGCTAAAGGAAAAATCTTGTAAACCTTGAAAAAAAATCTTTCTAAAATTGAATTGCATGAATACATAAATAAAACATGTTGAGCTCCTGATTAATTTTCGTATTTCCAACTCGCTTATATTGCTTTTAAATATTACAAAAAAAATCTACTTTGATCTATTCTGTGATTGAAATGAGAAGAAAATTTGGATGAAATAACAGGAGAAAAGAGCAATGCTTAGTTTCAACATATTTCAATTCCATACTTCCAAATATCATGCGGGGAGATCGAAGAAATCCCAAGTTCGAATGAGCAATGGAGTCTTGAGTCTTAGATCTCAAATTTTCTATGATCTGAAATCTCAGTAATAGTTGGGTTATAAAATTCCACAATTTTGCAATACTCTGATTTGATTTCATTTGGAATTTGTATGTGGATATTTGACTGCAATCAAGGATTAAAAGGTATTTCTGATGAGGAAAAATCAGCAATCTCAATGTTTGACTATATAATCACCTTCATATTACCTTTGTTTCTTAACTGTTTGCTACGTACGATATTTTGGATGTATGAAGGTTGGATTACTGTAAAGAGCGTTGGATTGTATCCTTGACTTTTCAAGGATCACAGATTTGATTTGCAAAATCTCATTATCTAACATTTCTGCTTATCCATCAATTTTAACATCATTTAGAAAATTAAACATATATTCTATGCCAAAAATATTATTGGTATATAAAAGTAAAAAACTGCAAATATGTGGTATTGAAAGTAATACAAAATATTTGATAATCATGTACATATACAGAATAAATGCTATCATATTCCATATTTTTTCAGCGTTTCTATCAGAATCTTCCTTCAAATATCACATGCAAAGAAATATATTGTCTGTAATCTAATTTTATATTTAACTATATCGTCAGTAAAACTAGGAAGTATATGTATTCACCATGCACTGATTATTATGCTACAGATAAAGAATCAGTCAAAACTGCTGAATTCTTCAGAGAGATTCTGAGATTCATTTCTTCAGAGAAATTCAGAGACTACTTTGAGATCCAGAGGAGCCTTAAATCGACGCCAAACTTTCAGGATTTGCTGAAAATGTTTTCTCTGGAATAGGAAGAAGCTTTTTAAGTTAAGGTACTTGGTAAGTTGAAATATAATACTAAAACAAAAATTTTACCTGAAAATGAAAAGTTGTAATTAAAAAGTATGTCTTCATAGTGTATCTATTGCTTGCATTTATTACTTGCAGAAACCATGAAAATATGAAGCGTTATGTAACTTACCTGGTGATTAAACAAGTAGCTAATTTAAAACTAGATGGTAACATGCGCGTTGCTACAGCAGGAGTAATAATCTTGGAAATATCTTTCTGAATTTGAAATAATTTTTAAATTAAGAATGATAGGAAGATTGGCATTTATTTTCTTGTCGTCGATGAATACAATCACTGAATTACAGGATATATAAAGGAAAAGCAGAAAAAATATTTATTCTATTTTTATTATGCTCTTCTACAAACAAATATTCATTTTAAATATTAGACATGTGTATTCTGTTAGAATTGTAAAGCTTGGTGTTTTTTCAGAATGGTGATGAAAAAAACTCGTGATTCGTTTAACATTAGTTCATAATACTTGAGTAAAATGTTAGGAAATGGGATTTAATTTATTCTTTTAAAATTGATTCAACATAGAAAATATACCATACAATCTTAATAAAATAATGATAATGCCATACAATCTCTTATATAGTTTAAAAGATAATTTGTTTAAAACTGAGATGGCTCAATATTATTTGTATTATACTATTTTCGTAAGGTACTACAAAAAAATGATAAAATTTTATGAAATAGTTAGTTAAAATTTCTAACCTAAAGGAATGATACCCTTAAACTTTCTTGCTCACTTTCTATTAAAACTATTACTTCAGAGAAAGACGTTGCATTGTATTTATATACAATTGCAACAAAGTATTAACGTCTTTCTTGAATTTATCATCTTTGCTGAATCTGTTGTCCCATGGCAAATACATGCGGTAAATTGATATGAAAGTATTTTTTATACTTTAGATGATTTTATGTTTATAACCGTGTAAAATCAAGCAATATGTTATCCATGTTTTATCGGAACTGGAAGAGTGGTACGGCAGTGCAAAAGAGACATGTAAACCTTCATTTTTATTTATATAGATATCCCTCTCACTAACGGTTTAAATCCCATAACTAGATGCACTGGAAAAGGATTTATGGAAAGCACAGTCATTGTTAGTGCAATTGAAACATTGAATATGTTTATTGATACGATTTTCTGTGCTGTTCATTTAGGACAATCGCTACTGTAATCAATATTGCATCTTTTTCTACTCATTACAGCAGACGGATTCATATCTAATTTTCATTAATTCATATATCCTTTGCAGGTTTTATTTGAAGAAGCTTAGAATAGGATGAGCCTGTCTTCTGCATTCCAGAGAAGTGATTACTAGGATCAAAATTTGCAAGATCTTGGACTTCACAGCTCCTCCTAATATATAATACAAATGGAGAAACACCAGCAGTTTTAGCTGACATCTCGGGAACTTGGAAATTATGACTGTTGCAAAATCTACTAAAATATTTTAATGCTAATCATGAAGAGATTCAGTGACAGCGTGAAATGAATTTTTATTGGCCTTGCTTAAGTTGCTCATTGATTTTTAAAAATAAATTTTTTTATTGCTTTCTAAATTTCTAACTAGAAATGCAACCTCTGCCTATGTTCATCACGTAAACTGTGACAAGATTCCAACTTTTCCTCTATTTATAAAAATAATGATCAGCTTCGAACTCGCAAAGGTTAATGTTGATTGCTTCGCAGCTTTTTTCATATTCTGACACGGTACTTTACAAAATATTATGTTTTTAAAGTGCTTCCGTGAGTCATAAAACTTAATTTAAATACTGGACATTAATTTCTTTGAAAATTTATTAATGAAAATTTTGGCTAAGACAGCAATACAAATTCTGTTGGAGTCTAGTTGACGAATTTTGTATATCTACAAAATTAAAATGTATCGATGTGGACTTTTAGAATTGTTAGAAAAAGAACATTTATTCTCTTAGTAGCTTTAATATTTTTCTGAATTATCCAATGAGACCGAGTTTAGCTGTTTAATTAAAATTCAGTTTTCGACAATGCATTTTGAATGATCAAATTGGAGAGATTTGACATTATGGCTGAAAGGTTTTAGCATAATAGTCTCTGAATTTTTTTTCTTTTGGCCAATCTTTCCAAACAATACAAATAATTTGTTCTAAAATTTACATAATTCTTGAAACAATATTAACATTCTGAGTTTTTATATGAGCGTTTGTAACCAACCTAAATGTCCTGTACTGGCACAATATTTGCTTCTATATCTTAAGATTCAATTACTTAATCTTGAATCTTTTATTTGCTGTTAATAATTGATTTTGAAATGCCAAATATTCAGTGTGAATTTTTAATATTAAATAAGGCTCGACAAGAGAATTTTTTTGATAATATTTGAAAGTCTTTAGCTGGGCCGATGGTAAAAATTACTGAAAGTTCTGCGCATAATATGTAGATGGATGCTCAGAAAATTGTAGTCATGGATACATGTCTGTTTATAATTTTGTTTAAAAGAAACGGATATGAAGGAAGGAATCATCACTTTGAAAAATAGGAACGAGAAAATAAAAGCGAATTATTTTTATTTTATTGATTGGAAAGTGTTATCGTATAAAAAGTGTTAAATTTTTCACAGCTTTTAAATAATATATGCAACAAAGTATATAATAGCTGCTTATAAATCAATATTAGAAGGAATCTCGTGAAAACATTTAATTTAAAAGAACAAGGAATAATTTTAATTCCAGCATTAAATTATTTGCATTCGTATACATTTTGAAATGTATTTGTATGAGAGGTTAACAAAATCTGATAAATTGCTAACTCGATATTATTTCTAAATTAAAATGTATATTTTAGACATATTGTTTATTACGACTGTACATGTCTTTTGAGCTTTTCTATATAAATAATTTATCTT
This sequence comes from Argiope trifasciata, assembly GCA_026543055.1. Lineage (NCBI taxonomy): Eukaryota > Metazoa > Arthropoda > Arachnida > Araneae > Araneidae > Argiope > Argiope trifasciata. The sequence goes on along the minus strand of JAPMOQ010010528.1, from coordinate 9,435 downwards.
GATGTTCTATAATGTTTAAATCTCAAACCATATATAGTTAAATATATTTAAGCAATAACCTGCAGTGTACTTTAAATTTTGAACAGTTAAATTTCGGTTATTTCTTAAATTATTTTCGTTATCAAACAAAAACATTCCCACTATTTCTCACCCATTTATTGCATCCTTTACAAATTCTTTATTGTAATCTCCTTTACTGTTCAGTGTGATAAAAAATAATTGTAATTAGATTGTAATGTTTTATTCGTGAAATCTAAGCCTAACGCTTGAAATTATAATGCTGAAAATCTTAATATAATTCAAAATAATGAAATAAATGCAAGATTTTATTATTAGTGGTTTTCTTGCGACCGATGACTGATGGCTGTGCTAGCCAGCCAATCAGAAATCCGTCGAATTAAAAAAAGCATTTAATCACCATGTCTGATCAGCATGGTGATTTATATGCTTTAAAAGAATCTTTAAAATTTCCAGTTATTCAATTTAAAAATATTACTATATAAGAACAACTTATTTTGTATATCGAGCATTGCGAAATATCTGGATACCCCCGAGTAGTTTTTAATGATATAAATGTAGCCTGATTTACCCATTTCAATGGATGCAATAAATGAGAAAAGAGCTGTTTATTTTTCATTATGGCTTTCTTTCTAATTCTGCTGTTAACTTTAATGTTTTATTTATATTTTTATTAATACCTTTAATTAAATTTGTTCTTGATTCTTTTTTATTAGGCTTTAATTTATAATTTGTTACTGCATCATTACATATTTCGATGGAGATTTTTCCCATTGATAAATGGCATCATGCATAAAAAGAATCGAAACTTACCTAAACGAATAGATCAAGTAATGATAAGTTTTGAAAATAACGAGTGGATCGCTGTAAATATGGAAAATTTTAGGGTGTCTCTGGTCTATAAAGAAATGGATTCCATCGTTATAAATCTGAAAAATATACAAAATAGCAATCCTAATACTTTTTATTTCTGAAGAAAGTCTCCTTTAAAACTGAAAAATTACAATATTCGAAAGAAGAAAGTATTTTTATTGCGAAAGTATTTTAGAACTTTTTCTTCAAAATTCTTGATAATGTTAAAATAATTAATAGAAACTGCATTGTCAAACTGCAGTTTTCTGTCTTTTGACAGGCTTTTGGTATTTCGCATTATTCTCTGTTAATATTTATATTCATACGTGTATTTAATGTATGTAATCATTTTATGTATGTTCAAATGAATGTTTTAAATATGTATGCAATAAATGTTACTTTTATGCATATCTTGTACATTATTTGCAAATAATGAAGATTTCACTTCCTATGTTGAATTAATCTTTTTTATATTATCTTGTTTCAGTTTTTGTACTTAATATTTTGTAAATAAAATATAGTTTTGTTGTGTTAGGATTTGTATGTTAAGCTTTAGAATTCTGTTAACATCATTTCTTGCAGGCTTTTTAAATTTTCTTGGGATTATAAATCATAAAGAAATCGTTAAGAGATTCTAATTATTCACTTTACATTAATTTTTAAATTCCAATTAAATGAATTAAACTGCGTCTCTAATGAATTTCTCAGAATATTTAAGTTATTGTCAGAACCAACAGGAGAGATGAATTTCTGCTTAGAGGCGTTTTTTTCCACCCAATTGAGATCTAAATTTGTATAACTACATTTGCAGTCACAATCGCAAGACAAATTTGGTATTTTTAAATCATCAGGGTTTTATCGCGTTTCGTATGCTTTTGAAATTGTAGACAGACATACAAACAGATAATCCTTTATTGAACCTAGTTCACCATTTGGCATGTGTCTGATATGAATGAATGAACAAAATTTTAATCAACCAGTTTGCTTCGTTTTGCAGTTAACAAGATGATTTATTTCTGAGAGTCGAAAAAGAAAATTTCTCGTGAAGATTTGCCACAAAATTGTATAAGAACTTGCAATCTGGCGTAAGCAATATAACTAAATTTCATCTGTCCGTCTCAAATTGGTTTTGAATATTTTTAAAAATGCATTTCCAGATGCTTTATCTATTTCGGGAAGGTATGAAATGTGAAAATTTCAAATCTCGAGTTTGAATTTTATTGATAAATTCAATGCCTTTTATTTCATATGTACAATAATAAAAAAGCACAGTTGCACGAATTTCATTCCAGAGCCTGTGTTTAAAACTACTGCACCAGTTACCGGCTTTAATAATTTATTTCTTTCAGTATAATAGCTTTTTTTGTAATATTAAAAGTCCTTCATCGGAATAATTGTTGGCTTTCCTTCAATAACATTCTTCACACAGTAGCGATTTATAATTTATTTGATACTTAATCAATTCTTAAATATCACCTAAATCGATTTACACCCTTTTTCGCCTCGATGAAATTTTCTTTGCATGATTTTATTTCTGTTGCTTGAAATAATTTAAGCCATTATAAGCGAATCAAAGTATTAAGTGAGTTTTTAGAGCTTCGGGTAATTCAGTACTATTCGAAATTTCAGCAACATATCACTCTTAACAGCACTCTTTTGAAAGTCAATTTATTGCAATGCCTACATCACTATGGATCATAATGTTATTCATCAGGAGCTTTTAAACAAAAACCGTATTTGGACTTCAAATTGTGGAGAAATATACCGACATCAGCACATATGAATTTAAAAATTATTTATTGCCACAACTCCTTTTCTCCAATATTGAAAACATTAATTGTAAAATTTATAATGATTGAGAGCGTATTGTCATGCATTTAAATTTTGTTTAGTTGAATGAGCCTTTGCATGTTAGAAGAAAAAATAAATGGAATTATAAAAAACAACTTAAGTCATTATCGGCTTTCTTTGAAACGCGGTGAACCAATATATCTTTCTTCCAGCTGTTTTATAATTTTAAATATCATGGTTATGGGATGTTCACAAGTAATGTGAATTAAGAATATTCTTTACACTATCGAATTACAAAATTTGCAAGCTTATCATTTCTGGAAAAATTAAAAAAAGTTGTGAATTTTGAAGGCAACAGATATTTTTATCAAACCGTAGTCATTAATATGGTATATAGTACTGGTCTGTTTAAAGCCATTCAAATAATTACCAATCTAAAAAAAGTAAACATGTTTCTTACAGTTTCATAAAATGTTTCATTATTAGATGAGCCTTAAATATATTTTTTATTTATTTGAGTAGAGACAAGTTATTTCAAAATAGTTTTAAAATTACTAGAGTCTTCTCCCCAAAACTATCTCTTAATTGTGAATAAAAGTGTTATCTCAGAGGATGAATTGCATGACATTGGTGTACAATAAATATGAAATACTATGCTTTGTCTTGAATGTAGCATTTTCCTGAATCCAATGTAGGACTCTTAAAGATGTAAGACTTAAAAGATATTTTTTTAATTAAACTGTGGCATGCAGGTCTATAGTAATCGAAAGCTTAATTTGTCTTTTATACGTGTATTTATCAGCAGTTTAATACCAAAATTTGACTCAGAATTAAAATAGTAGTCCCAAAATCCCATACAAAATTTGATTTGTTTAAGTTATTGAGTTTTTGAGTATCCATTATGTGTGCGTTTAACGGCGAATAAAAGAATATACCTACAAAGGGTCAACCCCTTTTCGGATTTGGCTCAAACTTTGACAAGTGCCTTCACTAAAAGTTTTAAATACTTGCACTGAATTTTATGTATTTCACTTTCATCGTTTTGTAATTATTCTGTTGACACACATTTGAACATGCAGACAGACAAATTTCATCAGAACGGAATTTGTCCAAAACTAAAGAAATCTACATACTTTAACTAATGATAATAAGCCACATTTCGTACACCTATCTCAAACAGTTCATCCGTTTAGCTCGTTTCATTCATGTAACTAGTTTTTGAGTCATTTTCGTCACACGCAGATAGACAGACTGTCATACAAACATGATTCTAAAAATGCATTTTTCAAACTCAGGGAAGTCGGGAATGTGGCGATTATTCAAATTCTCAGGCTCTACTTTTACGACAAATCGAATATTTTCTCTTCATTTCGGGTACGAGAAAGTAAAAGGGTGGGAGAGGGGTACATAAATTGCAATTTTTATGGCCAGGGTTCCTTTGAAAAAAGACGCCCAAAAAGAAATGAAGAAGTGCAAGAAAGATTTTACCAATCTTTTATTATCTAAAGAATTAAAATATCTCCTCTCACTTATTCATTAATTATTCCCTTTCCAATTCCTTTTCCAGTTCAAATAACGAGAAAAACTTCAGACTTTGACCAGACGCATTGGATAAACAGTGCTCATGATTATATAGAAATGCAGTACAGTTTAAGTACATTCGAGGCTCAGAAAATCAGTATTTTTTCAAAAATATTAATTTTTTTAAATATGAAAGAAGTGATAGTGAATTTTTAAGATCTTTTAGAATTAAATTCGCATTTCTGAGAAGTTATATGCTAATCCGGATATCTTGTTCGAGTTTCGTTGTACAGAAATAGCTATATAGATTTTAAAACTTTTTTAATGCATATTGAACATACTTTAATTAACAGTTTAGCATTAACAATAATGATCCAAAAATATATATATCAGAATTAAAATTATATTTTTAAATACAAATAAATTTTTTGACCATTAAAAGCGAGTGTGGTTTGGTGGATGGAAATCCAGGCAAATTCTGTTTATTTTTACGGTCGTCAGTTCGATTCCTAATGTACTGGAGTTGTTTAATATTTTTGAAATTTTAGCAAACATTACATTTTGAGCTTTATTTTTAGTACTAGATTATGTAAATGCTCAGATGAATGACTTTAGCACTTAGCTTTTCAATCACATTCCACGTCGTTATCGTTAAAATATTCATAGATCAATTTAAAATTTAAAGTAGGAAGCTTATGCAAATACACAGAATGCATTTGTTTCTTAACATTGGACTTTTTGACCAGATTCCTCGCGTCTTTGATACTTGAATTGTCTTTTTAAAAAGGAAGGAACCCTCGGCCGTTGAAGGAATGTGTGACTTGGTGGTTATGCCGATGAGCTGTTTATTGATTTCCTAATGTCCTCAGTTCGAGTCTCGGAAAGATAAAATCATTTTTTTCTCCTTTTGCAATTTTTTATTTTTAATAATATTTCTAAAACTAATTTCGTAGTTACCTTAACATAGTTCACTGGTTAAAATTCATAAATAATACTTTTTCCTTAATATATTTATAGATTTTTTAATTTATTTTTATTTAGCTTATTTGTTAGCTTTTTATTTTTATTTATTATTTTTTTTCTCTTATCAATGATATTTCTAATACTGATATTGTAGTTTCGTTGACATATTTCACACGTTAAAATTCAAAAATAAAATATTTCCTATAAAATATTGATAGATTTTTTGAAGATTCAAATTCAAACATCATTGACATCCGCAGACGTCATTCGTTTTCTTTACATTGGGCTCTTTGACAAGATTTCCAGTCTCTTTGATACTTGGATTATATATTTAAAAAGGAAGGAACCCTCAGTTGATGAAGGAATCAGTGGCCTGGTGGTTTGAGTGATAAAATGGATAAAAGATTTCTCAGGTCCTCAGTTGAAGTTCCGAAACAGCAAAAGCTTGTTTTTTAAGATTGTTTTTTCTTTTTTAAAAAATATTCCTAATACTAATTTTGTAGTCTCGCTGACTTAATTCATAAGTTAAAAAAAAAAAATTAAAAAAAAAACCTTAAAATAGTTATAAATTTTTTTGAATTTTCATAATAAAAATTCAGGGATATGCGCAGATGACAGGAGAGTTAGACGGAAAGAGATGATTTTAGAATTTTGCTGATCCTTTGTTAAAGTCTACAACAAAAACATTTTATTTTTGAATTTTTTTTATTTTCAAAAATATATCTAATACTAATTTTGCAATGACGCTGACAAATTTCACATGTTAAAATTCAAAAATAAAATATTTCATTAAAATATTCATAAGTTTTTTTAAAGTTTCAAATTCAAAGTTCAGAGACATGCGCAGAAGTCATTCCTTTTCTTAGCATTTGACTTTTTGTCGAGATTTTCAGTGTCTTCGATACATACTTTGTTTTGATTTATATATTTAAAAAGGTAACAATCCTCTGCCTCTGAATTAATGAGTGGATTGGTGGCTAAGTTGTCAGAGAAGATTTCACATTTTTGCAGATCCTAAGTTCGAGTCCAGAAAAAGGAAAAGATTTTATTTTTGAATTTTTTTTTATTTTCCAATAATATTTTAATACTAATTTTGTAGTTAAGCTGACATACACTGATGGAAAAAAAATCCCTCTACGAAGGAGCTGTGCCTGAAAAACGAAATTTTGTAGGCGTGTTTATACATCTAAAATATGACGTCGATTCAAATTTCAAGCTACGCGCGTAAGTGTGGCGCTAGTAGCGACATTATGAACATGCAAATGAGGTTTTCTTTAAATAAGCGCTGTAAGGTTCGTAATCGTTATTTACTGTTGAGATTTGATGTAGTGGGTTAACGTTAGTCAAGGATGAATCTGAGAAGACGAAGAAGACATTATCAACAGTTCACTCAGTTTAAACGAGGTCGTGTAGTAGGGCTAAGGGAAGGTGGGTGTTCTTTCCGCGATATTGCTGAAAGACTTGGCAGGAATGTATCCACTGTGCATGAGTATTGGCAGCAGTGGTCAAGGGAAGGTACTGCCTCAAGAAGACCAGGTTCCGGGAGGCCACGTGGTACTACTGAAAGGGAAGACCGTCGTATTCGGCGTATGGCTGTGGCTAATCGTACTGCGTCTGCAGCTGACATTCGAGCTGCAGTTGGCACCACAGTGACACAATGAACTGTTACAAATCGGTTACTTCAAGGACAGCTCTGAGCCAGACGCCCTGTACAGTGCGTTCCACTGACTCCAAACCACTGCCATTTGTGACGTAGTTGGTGTCAAGCCAGAGCTCATTGGAGGACGGAGTGGAGATCTGTTGTGTTTTCTGATGAAAGCAGGTTCTGCCTTGGTCGCAGTGATAACCGTTTGTTGGTTAGAAGGAGGCCAGGTGAACGCCTGCTAGTGACCTGTCTGCGGCCTAGACACACAGGGCCTACTCCTGGAGTTATGGTTTGGGGAGCAATTTCGTATGACAGCAGAAGCACTCTCGTGGTTATCCCACGCACCCTGACTGCAAATTTGTATGTTAGTCTAGTGATACAACCTGTTGTGCTGATATTATTGAACAGCATTCAAGGGGGTGTTTTCCAACAGGATAACGCTTGCCCTCATACCGATGTTGTAACCCAACATGCTCCACAGAGTGTCGACATGTTGCCTTGGCCTGCTAGATCCCCAGATCTTTCTCCAATCGAGCACGTATGTGACATCACTGGATGACAACTCCAGCGTCATCCACAACCAGCATTAACCGTCATTGCCTTGACCTCCTAAGTGCAACAGGCATGGAACACCATCCCACAAACTGATATCCGACCCTTGCACGACACAATGCATGCACGTTTGCATGCTTGCATTCAAAATTGTGGCGGTTACAATGGTTACTAATGTACCAACATTTCACATTTGAAATGGCTCTTCTCGCCAATGGCTCTACCTGTGATCTTGAAACTTTAATCAATTAAATATGTTACCTAAACAAATATATTCCTGAAATTTCATTACTGTACAGTAATTTTTTATTGGTGTTGGGATTTTTTTTCCATCAGTGTATTTAAAAAGGTAAAAATCCTCCTAGACGGAAGGAATGAGTGGCTTGTTGGCTAAGGTGCCAGAGAAGATTGCACATTTTTGCAGGTCCTGAGTTCGAGTCCAGATAATTTAAAAGAAATTTATTTTTGATTTTTTTTCATTTTCTAAAATATTTCTAATTCTAATTTGTAGTTACGCTGACATATTTCACTTGTTAAAATTCAAAAATAAATTTATTCCTTAAAATATAAATTTTTTTTGAAGTTTGAAATTCAAAGTTCAGAAACATGCACAGAAGTCATTCCTTATCTTAGCATTGGGCTTTTTGACCAGATTTCCAGTGTCTTCGATACACACTTTGTTTTGATTTATATATTTAAAAAGGTAAAAATGTTCTTCAGTGCAAGGAATGAGTGGCTTGGTGGCTAAGATGCCAGAGAATATTCACCTGAGTTCGAGTCTAGCAACAGCAAAAGCCATTAATTTTTTATTTTTTTTTATTTTCCAAAATAGTTCTAATACTTATTTTTTAGTTACGCTGACATACTTCACACGTTAAAATCCAAAAATAAAATATTTACTTAAAATATTCATATTCTTTTTTGAGGTTTCAAATTCAAAGTTCAGAGACATGCGCAGACGTCATTCCTTTTCTTACCATTGGGCTTTTTGACCAGATTTCCAGAGTTTTCGATACCTACTTTGTTTTCATTTATATATATAAAAAGGTAAAAATAATCCACACTTGGTTTTGATTTATATATTAAAAAAGGTAAGAATCATCTGACATGCAAGGAATGAGTGGCTTGATGGCTAAGGTGCCAGAGAAGAATTCACATTTTTGCAGGTCCTTAGGTCGAGTCCGTAAACTGCAAAAGACTTTTATTTTTGAATTTTTTTTTAAATATTTCCAATACTAATTTGTAGTTACCCTGACATATTTCACATGTTAAAATCTAAAAAATAAAATATTTCCTTAAAATATTAATATTTTTTTGAAGTTTGAAATTCAAAGTTCAGAGACCTGCGCAGACGTCATTAATTTCCTTAGTATTGGGCTTTCTGACCAGATTTCCAGTGTCTTCGATACACACTTTGTTTTTATTTATATATTTAAAAAGGTAAGAATCCTCCGTTGTGCAAGGAATGAGCGGCTTGGTGGCTAGGGTGCTGGAGAAATTTTCACTTCTTTGCAGGTACTGAGTTCGAGTCCAGACACAGCAAAAGTCTTTAATTTTTGAATTTTTATATTTATAAACATATTTCTAATACTAATTTGTAGTTACGATGACATATTTCACATGTTAAAATTCAAAAATTAAATACTTCTATTTTTCTGAAGTTTCAAATTCAAAGTTCATAGACATTCGCAGACGTCATTAATTTTCTTAGTATTGGGCTTTTTGACCAGATTTCAGTGCCTTCGATACACACTTTGTCTTCATTTATATATTTAAAAAGGTAAGAATCCTCTATTTTGCAAGGAATGAGTGGCTTGGTGGCTAGGGTGTCGATGAATATTTCACTTCTTTGCAGATAATGAGTTCGAGTTCAGACACAGCAAAAGTCTTTTAAATTTGAATTTTTTTATTTTTAAAAATATTTGTAATAGCAATTTGTAGTTACGATGACATATTTCACATGTTAAAATTCAAAAATAAAATACTTCTATTTTTTTGAAGTTTCAAAGTTCAGAGACATGCGCAGACGTCATTAATTTTCTTAGTATTGGGCTTTTTGACCAGATTTCCAGTGTCTTCGATACACACTTTGT
>JAPMOQ010010526.1:0-21905 GCA_026543055.1 Argiope trifasciata | reverse complement strand
AAAAAAAAAAATCACGAATGTATTTCAGTTATCAGGATCAGAAATATTACTGAGAGGGGCTTGTAACACTTATCGTAACGCAGATTTGGTTACATGACAAAAGCGTGTGATTGGAATTTTTGGGTTGAAACTACAGTTGGTTTGACAGAAAACATAGGAGTAGAATATATTTCTTTTATTAGAAAATTTTTCTATGAATTTAAAATGTTTACAATCGATTGAGAAAATTATCAGTTGAGTGAAACTATTTTTTACAATAATTGCTTGAAGTTACAGTTGAAATTTTTAAAATAATTTTTTTAACTACATTAAGTTATCTTGAAAGATAAATTTTACATTTTATTTATAAAATCTCTTAATAATTAGACTCGCATTTGTCTTAGTTGAAGTTGTTGTTTGAAACCGTAAGACGAATCCTCAAATAATATTTAATTAACGATTCATCTTATTTATTACTAGCCGCCTTTGGCGACCAGCTGGTTCGCCATGAGTAATGCGTTCTAAAATTTTCAATTACATCACATATTCATTAGCCTAGAAGTAATTCCGGGAATTGATTGGCCTGAAAGCAATATTTTCTTTAAGATGATGGACGAAAAGTTCTAAAAAAACACCTTTTCCTAATAATATTCTTGAATTTTATAAATCAATCAGTTTTAACTATCGGTTATGCTTCCAAAATATTAAAAATGTTTTTTTCGATGATGTTGCCAAAATATGAAATATGTTTTTTTTTTTCAAAGAAAGCGAGAAAGGGAAAAAAGTATTGAATTAATGATACAGATATTGCAAACGATTACATAAATATGCCATTAAGTCCGGATTTCAATGCATATCCTGTCTAAATTCAATCAGGTTTACCGTAAATAAAGAAGATTTATTGACTTAATGATATAGATATTGCAAACGATCATAGAATCATTTGCATTTATTTTTTAAAGAAAATATCACATTTTATATTTCTTTTATTTTATCCTGTCACTTGCTGACAGCTGCATTTCTGTAGATTTATTTTGCGATGATAATTTTTTTTTTATTTGAACTTCCGGCATTCTTTTATTTTATCCAGTCACGTGATAAAAACATTGTTAAAATATTTCTTTAAAAATTCGTTAAAAATAGTTGCTTACGTTATAAATTTAAAAAACTGATACCGTTAGAAAGCTAATTTTTTTATCTTTAAATTGATGTAAAAATCATGTTTGTGTAATAATATTTTCGGAAGTTATAACGGAAAAACGTCGAAATATCGCTTAAATTTTAATTAATTCAAATTCTAATTAAAAATTCGAAAAAAGGGCTCCGAGGTGCACATTCCGAACCTCCAAGGTATGCATGTACCAAATTTGGTAGCTGTAGGTCCAACGGTCTGTCCTGTAGAGCGCCAACACACACACACACACACACACACACACACATTGAGCTTTATTATAAGTATAGATATATTTTAAGTTGCTTTCTTCTCTACAAAATGCAAGTACATTTCCTCTGAATCATGCTGTATTCCATTTCTTTAGAGTAGTTATCAAAGAATGTTTTGGATATCATTCTATTTTAGTTACAGTGTCTACCATAATTTGCTCACATGTTGTACCGTCAACTTCGATCATTTTTAAATTATGATGTAAGCCATATTTTAAGTGCAATGACTGTACTATGTGTACTAATTTATTCCTAGTTTTTATTCTGGTTTTCATTTCAAATTTATTCAAAACAATGAAAAATGTACGTAATCTTTTTAAATTAATGAACAATAACTAATTTTCAAATGACAGAATATATATTTTCTTTCAAAATTGTTAGTTTGAATATTTAGTTTGTGAAAAACTGGTTTTATTAAAGCAAAATTGATATCTTGGTCTGACATCATAGTTACTGATCTCATCTTTTTTACCATCTTAGTACCTTTTTTTTTTTCCTTTCCTACCAGAGATGGAACTTTATTACAACCAGTATCAAAAAGAAACCTGTGAACAGATGAATAGCCTATCCCTTTTGCTGTGCATGTCAGATTTTCCATTTACGAGCGATCCCAAAAGAGCTGCATAATCATTTCCCGAGACATCAAATTAATGTCACTGTTAAGTGAATTTTTTTTCCCCTCCCTCTCTGCACTATGACTGAAATGAACTGGCAGCTGCTCGTGTTCGCTCATTCGTGTAAACGGTAGCCATCTAAAATACATCTAGATAATCGTTTCGGTGAAAACAAGTTATCAATATACATTTTTGCGCAACTATTCTCTTGCTGGGAACCAACAATGACATCATTCAGCATACTGGAAGAGCATGTGCTTTTCTCAACCGCTTGCTGGGTTGATTTAAGCCACTTAAGAAGTAATTGATCTACCTCTGTTTTCAGATGGGTAATAAATGAAGGTTTTGTTTTGTGTCATGATTTGTTTAACATTTTAAGATAGAACACAAGAACTTGCGCATTCGAGCTCCCTTCTTACGTAATGATTTGTAGTTGTCTAAATTTATTCTGTTGGGAATATTATGTAGTATATATTGTGAATTAATTTTTCTCGTTATTCTATTTCGTTTCGTCTTTTATATTTCAGACATCATGTTAGAATTTTTCAGCATTATCATAATCATGATATGCTCTTATGATTTTAATGCTGTAAATGGTATTTGATTTTTAAAAAATAACTAGCGTATATCACTCAAGCGCAAAAATCGTAAATTGAACTTACATTTGTCTGGGTTCTACATCCAGCATCTATCGTTATTGCCTCTTAGAAATATAGCATTGTCCATCTAACGGTTGTTGGCAATATGAAAGAGTACTGGTTAGTTGATTTTTGATATTCGACCCGTAACATTGTGATCGATATCTAAAACACCATAAGTTATATTTTTCTAGTGTTTGAAATAGCCGAGAAATTCTTAACGTAATCTATCAGTACTGGTATAAATAAATTTACACGTTATTTTGATTCTATATTCTGATATTCATGTAATTAAAAAAAAAGTATTTCAGTATATGACGGTCGCTGTAACTAGCCATTTCAAAGTCTGTAGAAGAAAAACAATTATTTTAATATTGACTTTTTAAAACTATTTTTTATGAATATTGTATTTTTGTTACACAAAGGTGGAAGGGAAGGGAGAAAAAAAAGCAAGGAAATAAAGCTCCTTGCCTACTTTGTCTCCCCCCTAAGAATCATATTGTGATTATTTTGGCATCACTGTGAGATCCCGGCTCATTTCATTCATTCACCATGTGCAATTTCTCCTAAATAAATTATAAATGCGTTCGTTACTAAAAGTAAATATAAATCATTTCAAATTGTATCCATTGCTAATCTTAATCTTTCAGTTCTGTTGCCATGGAAACAAATTAAAGCAGAGTTATATTCCTTTATGTGCTTATGTTATATAATTTGGTTTGAGTGAAACATTGGTTAGTAAATCCTTCAACGTTTCCTGCATATTCGACAGTTTTCCCAGCTTTTTTTTTTTTTTTTTTTTTTTTTTATTATCTTGACTCCATTTCTTCTATTTTCCACCTCAATGTACTTCTTTTCCCTGGTTTAAAAAAAAAAAAAAAAAAAAAACCGCTACCACTCATTTTTATCGTAATTCCACTACTACATTCTCAAAGCTCGAAAACTTCTCTCCGTACACAAACACGCTTTACACCTCTTTTTCATTTATTTCGATTGGAATGATTCTTCAGCATTTTCCTTAACTTTTCGTTTCCGACTATTTCGATTTATGATCTAAATTGCTCGACTTTTTTTTCCCCCACTGAAAAAAAGAGCCGAGGCAAGCATGTGAGCAAGACGAACTTGCGAACTAATGTCAGATGACGATTAAGTTTCTTCTTTATTTCGCTTATATAATTTATATTGGAGAGATGTTTTTATTTGTTAAGTATGTTAGTGTAATTACAAGTATGTACATGTATCGATACCTAATAGCAACTTAAGAAAAAAAGTGCAAATCAGGATTCTTGCGGGCTGGTGTTATTGTACCTTCAATATTTTTCTTTAAAATAAGATCTATTTTACATGGAGGGGGAACACTATTTTAATGAAAGTGGAATGCAGATGATGGTTGCGATATTTAATTTTCTGCATTGTACTCCCTGGGAAAGATACATGGATAATTATTTTAGATTAAAAGTTGTTTTGAATTTGCAGTAAATGTAGTATTTAAAAAAAATCGTTGAACTCTTTCAATAAGAAATAAATATTATTGAAATTGATCATCTACGAATACTTTTGTAACCATCCGGCTGACATTGTAAGAGACATCAAATTTTCGAAAAGAATTCTTATTCAAGAACTGTTTTAATACATCATTACATGACATTTATTTTTATATTCTGATGTAACAGCGAATGTTCCAAAAGGCACATACCTTTTGGAAAATTTATGCTTGAAATAATAAAAATACTTGTGCTGAAATTCAGCTTTCTGGGTTGCCGTTTTATTGATTTTTAAAAACAACAACAAAGATGAATATTGCTCCCTTTATTCCTTGGCGCTCATCTGAAATAACTTTTGGCAGCGACACAAAATGTGGCATAAAAGAAACCTTAATTAATTTTATTGTTAAAAATTACCATTTGCGCCAAGTAATGAATTCCTTTTCAAAATGAAACTTAAATTTAACTGTCCGCTTTCTGTGATTTTTTTAAAAATTAGTTTGTGTTTAATGTGTTCTATTGTTCATTTGATAAAATGGCAAAAATGTAAACTAATTAGAGTTTAATAATAATGTTAATAAATGTGACCCAAAAATAAAAGTAATGATTATGCATTCTTTTCTTGGAAACCTTCAGACGTGCCTATGTTCCATTTCTTATGCTTGCTTGGCCGATTTTAGTAATTTGGTTTTATTTTTATGAAAAATATCAGATTTTATTTTACTTCGATGTGAATTCTATCCCCTACCCTAATGTAAAATATGACGGTGAATAAACCGATAGATTGTTTTATTTTACTTCATATTCAATAGTTTTATTCTGTTGAGTTTCTTTCCTTTTTTTTCCCAAGTGGAGCATGTAGTTTTAAATTAAGATATACGTTTTCAGGTACATATCCTTGCATCGCTCCCAAGAGGAATTTGAACACTAACGCACAGATTTTAGTCCCTTCCCCCCTTTAAAAATGCCTGGATTCGCCCCTTTAGCCATGCGTGAAGTGCGAGAGCGTGACTAGATGAACGGAAAGCATGTATACAACGCCTACGTAAGAATGACGTCATTTAAAATCGATCTGCCGTCATGGTTTGCTAATCATCCTGACCGAAGTTGGTAGACATATTGGGCCACCGAAATATTTATACAGACTTAATTAGAAATAGTTCAGGTATAGTTTTCTATGATCACTTTCATTATACCGAATATTGAAATGACTAAAGCTATGAACTGCTTTAGTTTCCGAATTTGAATTTTTGAATTTGCTGCTGATTCATTCACCTCAGTATTAATCCTTTCTGGGATATAATTTTGGGTATCGTAATTTATGTTAGATATTGTCAATATGCCCCAAAATAATAATCTAATGAAAAAAATGTTTAATGGAATTCTACTATACCTTTAAACTGTAGCTCTTTTTCTCTCTCCATAATATTAATTCTGATTCAAAGACGTTGAAAACAGAATCGTTCGTATAAGAACAATCATCTTTGAACAATTAAAAGAAAAATTACGCATGTGTGATTGTGATTATGTCCAATTAAAGTCTAACTTACTTCGGTCAACTAATTGACTCCATTGTGATTATTTCGTCTGTTCAAAAATTATTGAATTATTTCATATAAGATATATATGACTTCTTTTTTTATCCTATACTTTTTGAATCGAAATAAATTAGCCAATTAAAATAGGTCATCAGCATTTGAAAAGAATTTTGTTTTCCAGTTTTCCTTAACGACGATGGAATCCAAAACAAAAAAACTTGCTGGTAATTTATACACTGCTCTACATTGTCTATTCATCCGACTTGAACGTAAACTTTTGTTTATGCTATGTTATGCCGATTTCGTAATTTCAATAAAAATGGTTATCGTTTGGTTTTTGTAATGATGATTTTGGAATCAGTTTGTCATTTATTTTTGGCAAATTGTGCTACAGCTCATACAAATTTGTTTATTTAAATTTAAGATTTTTTTTTTTTACATCCGATTTACTGCGCTGTTTACTTAAATATTATGTTCCGTGAAATTTTTTTTAGTAATTTATGGTTTTGTTAAGAAAAGTTATGAAATTTTAAGTGATCAAAAGTATTTTTTGTAGTTTTTCGTTGTAAAACTATTTTAATTTACGATATTTGTATTTTATTTGCATAAAGAAGATAAATCAAGTAGAAATAAAAGCTATAATTCGTTTTAATAGAAAATTCTGTATTTATCTTAGTACATTATTCTTCACTTAACTTTTATATTAAGATTAATATTTCTAACAAAAAAAATTTATAAGGTTTAACTCTTTTTAAACTGAAAGAATAATGTCGAAAAGATTATATAATTGTGAGCAAAGATTAATTTATCTTTGAAAATAAATCATCTTTTGTTACAAGCATTGATAATTTCATAATAAATTGGTCCCATTACCAATTTACTGATGATAAAAGTTTCTGCCCATACCTGGATATAAAAGAGTTTAATAAAATTATTATGAATGTATAATTTCTAATACACAGTATATCAAATTATTAAACATATAGTTATTTCTTAATACATTTAAATTATATTTAAGATTCTTTCATTTTATCTGATGAAACATTGTCTTTCCTTATATTTCCAGTTTTAATCGCTGTATCCATGTTCTTAATTTATACTCTTTTAGTAATTTGTATTGTCTTATTTAAGAATTCTAATATTTTTAATAATGAGAATTCAATCTATATTTTCATTCAAGAGTTAGGTTTACCTTTAAAAACAAATAGACTGTTCTGTTTGTGTATTATCATTATTAATTTTTAAAAAAAATCTTAATTTTCAGAAATAAAATAGCATCTTTAATAATACTTTGTCCGTTGTAGATGTGTTAAGAAATAATTATGATAATAGATTGCTAGTGTTAGTCTTGCTTCATAGTAGTTGCTCATTTTAGAAAGATTCTAGTTCTCATTGTATTACATATCTACTAATGCCCTCTAATTAATCTTTGTTTGCATTTGCGTTGTGAGGAAGTCCTTATATTAATTCTGAAGGCTGAATCCATCTAAACCTTTTTTATGGCAGTATTCAATTTAGTTCAGGTCTTTTTTCAAAAATAAAGAAATGCATCACTGTCATTTTGACCTTTGCTCTAGATACTAGTAATTTTAAAATGCTTCATAAATTAAACAGTAAGCACTTTTTTTAATAATTTCAAAAAAATTTTAAACTTTAATGCATGCATGTAGTTTTTTAGAATGGTCTGTTTAAATAGAATAATTTTATATGTAAGCAATATGTAAAACAAGCGACTAAAAATCAAACATTTCCATTAAATTTGTGGATTTTCTTAAATTATTTTATAGTATAATTTCTGATATCACTTAAGAGATAATTTTTTTTTTAATTGAAATCTTATCTCTTGTTATTTTAAAGTTTTTTTTTATCTGAAAATATTTGCTTACAGGTGATGAAATGGAAGTAATTCCTTATTAAATTGGTTATATCGATGAAAAAATTGTCTTCATGTATACAAATTTTTCAAAATAATTATGTGTTGATGTAACATCTCCTGTAACTAATTGCCCTAGACATCTAAATATTAGAACTTGTCTTTACATCATTCACTGCTTTTTTTTTTTTTTTTTTTTGTATGGAATATTAAGTAACATAGTTTAATGTGTGTGTGTGTTTTTTTAGAGTAAACATTTTTTTTTCTCTAATATTTCCATAATCAAGACTTAATATAATGTTTTTATGCTGGCATGTCTCCTGGAAATTTTGTAATATAAATAGAGAAATCATTATACATATTTTGCTAAAGTCGATATAAGAATAAAGTGGACAAGTCCAAATAAATGAGTTAAACTTAAATGTTGTTTTGAAGTTCAAATTTTGTAGCCAAACTTTCTATGATCAAGCTAATCATTCAATCATCAATTAAGTCGAGGACTTTATAATTTGCAAAATTATACTGACATTCTTTAGTAATTAAAAAAAGTTACATAGTGAATATGAAAGAAAAGCCAAAGTTTATCAGATTTCAGTTTTTTGTTATTTTAATTCCTATCTTAATTGTTAATCCTTTTTTCTATGCTATAATTGTAATTTTAAACTTCCAAAGAGCAAACAAGTAAATTAAAAAATTAAATCCTGATCTGTTAATTATCAGAAGCAAGTTATTCTGTAGCGGTCAAATTTATCATTGGGTCAGAAAGGATTAAAACAAATCTAAATAATTAAATGAAAACAATGTTGAGAAAAGATTCCTTACTTTATTTTCTAATTGATTTAAAAAGAAAGTAAAAAGCATAACTTATTTTTCTTAAATTGTAAAATATCTCATAAAACTAAGAATAAAAATTGAGTAATTATCCATTTTATAACTGCCATTTAACTTCTTCAATGCGGATATTTTTGCATTTATAAGAGAATCATTTACTTATTTCAAATATTTTAATTTTTATTATATTGTTAGAATAAAAAAACATTTGCAGAGGACTGCTTGTTTATTAAAATCTATAACAGCTCATATATCCCATCATTAAATATTTTATCTTTCCTTTTCTTTTAGATGTCCCTCCTTCAGAACAAGAGGAATTATTCATCCGAAAACTTTTACAGTGTGCTGTGGTGTTTGATTTCATGGACCCAGTTTCAGACTTAAAAGGCAAAGAAATAAAACGGGCAACATTAAATGAGTTGGTAGATTACATTACTGCTGGAAAAGGTGTGCTAACAGAACCTGTTTATCCTGAAATCATTCGAATGGTAATTTCTTATATCTGTATTTTACTAGTTACATAATTATATTTTTCAGTTTATCAGTATTAAGAAGAAAAAAAAGATGAAAAGATTGATATATTATACATTATACTTAAAAGAGTTTAAATTGATTCTGAAATTTACTGATTGTAAAAGATAGTTACTTTTCCATTATCCAGATGCAAATGTCCTCAATGTGTACAAACACGAGCCAATTCACCAACCGAATCAAATGACAAACAGTTATAAGAAAATTGGTAGAATTCTACATTATTTGATGATTTCTCAATGCACCTGGCTAACGGAAAAGCATCAAAAAATATTATGTGAATTGTGTTTATTATACAAACATTTTTATGAAATTAACAACAATCAAACTTTTCTAACAAAAGCTCTCGAAATCGTATAAGGTTTTCATTCATATTGTTGATCTTGATTTATAAATATTTTCTTAAGGTATCTTTAATACTGCATTGTACAAAATAGCTGCTTGTCAAGCAGGTTTTCTGCTTTTATGTTTAAATAATTAAATGCTACTTTAGATTTGTTTCTACTGTTTCATGACAATTATTCTTGTTTAATTATTTATTAATAACCATATTTAGTTTCTGAATCCATGCGTAGACGCTTTTGCAGATTTTGTGAAAATTCAAATACTTAAGAGAAATTCATTCTGAAATAATATTGTACAAATTTCATAATGAAATAATTTTTTTAATCTAATTATTTCAGTAATAGAAATAGGGAATGCTGTGTAATGGATTTAATTATTTGAATACAAATATTCTGTGAAAAAGCTGTCATTTACATTCAGGTGGCTGTTAATTTTTTTACAAAATAAGGAAAGAAATACTTTATTCTAGATAAATTGGATGAAGTAGTGACTCCTTGGAAATTATATCAGGTGAATCTTAATTCAGCTGGAAGTAGGATAATATATAAAACAATTACGTTTCTAAACATGAAAGCTTATTTTTTTTAGACACATATGGGTCACAATTTTTTTTTTTTAATTCATGTTATTTTCTAAATTTTGAGATTAAAATCAACATATCTGCAGTTAAAACACTATTTTCTGAGTATATGAGTTGGACACTTTATCCAAATTCCGATCTTACATAAATGCTGAATCACCCCTCCCCGATTCTAATGTGTCTTTCCTTTTTTTGTTGATATCAGAAAATTTTTAATTAGTGTCAGTTTGCAACTGCCAGTGTGGTCCATGTCCTCCATAGAAGTTTCAATCCTTTATGCTGTCACTTTTTATTTTGTTTTATAGCTTTAATCATAAAATCTTTGGTTTATTGAAACTGAATTAGTAGCAGTAATTATTATTAGAATAAAATAAAATTTTAGTGGAAACTGTGTTATTAGTTTTAACAAAACAGAATGTTTCATATTATATTTTGCAAGGACAATAATCTAGTCATTTTTATATTTTTCAAAACAATCGTGCTTTCCATGATTTATTCATGTTAAATTTTTGAAATATAAAAATCGAATTGACTAGATTTTGCTCTGTTTTAGATGTATATAAATAACTTGTTTTGGTTAAGCGAGAGAGCAATACATGGAGATAATCCATAATAAATCAATAGTTCTTTGACTAATCAAATTTAAATATTGAAGTGGAACAGGAATTTTTATTTCTTAGCACCATTTCTACATACATATCTGCTTAATTCAATATTTCACTTTGTACTTGCTCTTTCCTTTTAAAGTTTAGTATTCTATTAAATAGGTTTTTTTATTAGAAGAGCCTTGTTTATAAGCCATAAACATTAGAATCATCCCAATTACTTGCAATATCTTTCGTAAATTTATTCACTGTTGTAAAGAGAAAAAAAAACCATTATTTGTAATTTTAATTTTCTCATAAGATTATTTATCCCCTTTTTAGATTGCTTGCAATTTATTTCGCACACTGCCACCTAGTGAAAATCCCGATTTTGATCCTGAAGAGGATGACCCAACTCTTGAAGCCTCTTGGCCACACCTACAGGTTTGACAATTTCTTGACTTCATATATATTGGATGTATTTTTTTAATGTGAGTAAAACTTATCTGTATGTTTGGTTTTTATTTTCATCTTACAAACTTATATTAATACCCAGTTTCTAAAATATTTTTCTCTCTGTTAGTAAGCATTTTCCATTTATATTGCTACTTTTCCTCTTTAAAATTTCTAGAAATTTTTTTTTACAGTTTTATTATACTCTACATTTGTCGCTATCCATGTCAAATTATATTTCATCTTAAATATTCCAAAAAAGAAAGATTTTAGGATAGTTAAATTCCTTTGATATGAAAGTGGAATATTAATATTTAACAAAGCTTCTTCTAAGTTTGTATTCATAACCTATTTGCTATCCTCCATTCCTAATAATATTATTCTCTTAGGCATTTTTTATGTTTTAAAGAGTTTTCTCTATCTTTTTTAATTGAGAAAGTGAATTATAATTCATTCATAAATAGTCATTGAAAAATGCTTTGTAGTATATTTTGCCTCAAGCCATTTGAACTTAGTTTCATTTATTGATGGTTATAGCTTATATCGGCTCCCTTTTTGCAAGAGTTTGTATCAACACCTGAATTGCACTGAAATGTAAAATATAATAAATAAAATAATTCATCTCTATAAGAATCTTTCAACTACAGAACAGGTGTTCTAGTCATTACTAAGATCATCATAACGGCTCACAAAAGCTACATGTTCATTTGAATCTAGAATTCTGATTTCTGCTAAATTCCTGCAAGTATGGAAAGTCCCATTTATTCATAATTTACTTTTGACTGGTTGAATAAATCCAGCTGTCTCTGTATTTCTTTTATACTAAGTTCACTGCTAACAGTATGCCTGATATTAGTATCTTAGCTTAAAATTATCCTAGCACATTTAAATAAATCTAGAACATTGTGCATAGAAATTCTCTTTGATAATTCCCTTAACACTTTCACATTCATCTGTGTAAACAATAACATTTTGCAAAATATGTATTTTGATTTAAAGTATGTGGTTTGAGTTAGAGTAATTTTACTTTTTAAAAATAGATATTGGCATTACAAATTCGTCCCTTTGAAGCACTTTATATTCAATGCTGAATTGCTTCCTCACTAACTACTGAAACCCATACAGCTTTTATGGGCCACTCCTTTGTAATTTTTTCACAATTTTAATTTTTTTCCAGTCAAAATACTTTTTAGAACTTGAAAAATATTGATTACACTGTGTCTATTTTGGATATATATTATCTTTATATTCTCTTGGAAACATTAGACATCACAACAGCCAATCTTTGTATTGATTATCATCACATCTTTAATTTGCTACATGGTGATTTTTATATTGTTTCAAGTTCAAAGTTTATTCAACTTTCCATTGCTGGAAGAAAAATTTTCAATGCTTAAAATAGCTGGAATTTAATTTGCTTTATGCTTGAATTTATGATTATCAATGAGAAATTTCTATTCAAATATTTATATTCTATTTCCATATTTGTTTGCTTAAAGGTTTCTTATTATGTTTAATTTTTTTGTAACATTTAAAATTGTATTTTTTTTTCTTTGTTGACCTTGCAATCTTTCATTATTTAAAGTTTTGACTTTTAATCGATTAATAAAACTTGTATGGCTGTCGAATATATACATTGATACAGAAAGAAAAATGACAACTACTTGCTGAAATATTATTCAAATTATTTTGCATACGACTCCTTACTTTGCATTTAGAAACCATGCCTTTGGATTTCCCTATCTTGGTAAACATTAAATTCATTTGTTTCTTGACTTTTGCAAAGAAATATTGCACTTTTATTTGGTTTCCATCTTTATTTTTTCAATGTATGCTCCTCTGATTATTTTTCTATCATCTTAATAAAGGGTTCAAAAATCAGAGGTGAAAGGAATCGATTTCATTGCTATTGGATGGGTGACTACCCTTACTGCTGAAAGGAGTTGGGAGTGTCTACTTATTGAGATCATTTTAACATAATGTCCGAAAAAATTTATTTAAAAAAATTAAATTAAAATGGTTGGTGAGAAAGGTGGTAATCGCAGATAAATTTTTTTTTCTTCTTAACGATAAAAACTTTGACTTATTTGCATACAAAGTATCAATAATTTTATCTTAATGCTGACAGTTATAAAATTGCTCATATCTAGAATTGTATTTTGTGAATGTGAATGGATGAATTAAAAAATTATTGTTAATAGATATTTATTTAGTAGTGTATGATTTGTAAGTAATTAGTATCGTGTTAGTAGCGTAAATTTATTATGTCCCATTTGAATTGAATCATAAATTAATTTTTATTTTTATTAAATTAACAGATGATGGAAATATAAAGATTTTAGCTCCATTCAGAACAGCTGTGCTGTGCTTTACTCTCCGTTTGCACCTTTGTTAAATATGACTTTTCCATTTTTTGTTGTATAAAATGAATACACAAAAATGTTTGAAAGTTTGTTCTAGCATTGATTCGTTTGTTTGTTTACTGTTGTCATGATTTATATTTGTAATCCTCATCTACCATAATTAGAAGATAGTTTTTCTATTATTTTTGAAATATTATTTAGGGAAGCTAAGACTGAAAGCATGGAATAAGTCAACAGCAGGCAATAATTTAAGCATAATCTTGTGAACAATTATTTGACTGTGTATGAATTTTATTTCTAATTCCCATGATAGAAAAAAAATCCAATAATTATCGTTTTTTCATTGGGTTTTTATTAAATGTTCTTTTTCACCAGTTGGTCTACGAGTTTTTCTTGAGGTTCTTGGAAAGTCCGGACTTCCAGCCAGTGATTGGCAAAAAAGTTATTGACCAAAAGTTTGTCTTACAGGTACGTGCTTAAGGTTTAAGGTTGATAGTTTCTTTTTATATTTATCAGCACTCTCTTAAATTTAAATATTATAATTTTTAGTTGTAATGATAATTACTAAACTACAAATGCTTGCTTATCTTTAGAAATTTCTGTTAATTTTCTTGGGTATTTCTGAAATCCAAATTTAGTTTATTAAAACAGTGCATATGTACAAAGTTGCTTGATTAATTAAAGTTGAGCTTTAAATTGGAAAATTAGAAATTTTTATTATTAAAGAGGACAAATGTAATTTTACCTCTAGTAGTAGGTCTGCAAAGAATAATTTCTTTATATATGCTCTTTTAAATGAACAGCAAGAGCAACTATGTAGCGTATTAATATCAAGCAAATATAGAAGCATACCTCGATTATTTTTATTCTCAACATTCATACAAAGGTGTGTCCTTCTGCAATAATTATACTATTCTATGTATTCTTACATAATTGAGAAAATTGTCATAAAACTTTAAACTGTATGAAAACACTAAATGCCAAGTATCAGATTTCCTGAAAAGTTTATCTTTATAAATAATTTTAGATATGTCTTTTAAGTGTGAAATGAGAAGCAGTGGTAGTTTGTATGCTCATAAATAAGCAACACACACACACATATATATATATAAACTTAATAATATTAATAAACTTAATAACATTAATAAACTTAATAACATTAATTTGTAAGTGTTAGAATGCTACAATATTTTCATCAAGTTCGTATTAGTTTATCAATGACAGATTGTCAGTTGATTCTGTATGTTCAGCGTTTGATCATAGTGATAATACAAAGTGATTTTATATATACAATATGCTATAACTGCTATTTGATTTACAAAGTTTTTGTTCATTTAAAATGTTAAACATGCAAAAAATTTTGAGATGCTGAATTGGCTTTAAAAAAAAAAAATTATTTCCGATAACACTATATATCCATTTCACTATCATATCTGCCTTAGTGTGCATGTTATTTCTTTTCTAAATTTTTGAAATAATTGAATATACTTGTGAAATATATAAAACTTTTGAATTTAAAATTTGCTTCCGTGCTGCAAATTAACAAGATAATTTTTCTTTTTAGCTTTTGGAACTTTTCGACAGTGAGGATCCCAGGGAGAGAGAATTTTTGAAAACTGTTCTCCACAGGATATATGGGAAATTCTTGGGTTTAAGAGCGTTTATTAGAAAACAGATTAATAATATATTTCTTAGGTAATAATTCTATATATATATTCCAGTTGACTGCTGGTAACATAAACCTTATATTAAAATTTTATTATTATAAAATACTTGAAATGAAGAAGTGTGTAATATTTTTTGCTTTGATAATTTTTTGATTAAAATTTGAACTTAAATTTATTATTTTGTTTCCTTTCCAATTAAGTATAAAATAGAAAGCATAGTTTTTGTATTGCTCTTTGGGCATGATGAATAAAAGATTCATCAATTATGATTATTATTATTGTTAATGTCATATTTAGCAATATGTATCTTATGTAATTGTTTTTATCTAGAAACTATAGTAACATTTTCAAACTTGCAGGAAATTTCAATGAATTCGGGTAATATACTTTTAAAATGTGAATTATTACACAAAATATGTTAATAAATACAAAATGTCTCATTCTATTGTTCATTTATATTTAAAATATGGCAACTAATTTTAATTATATATTCTGTATGTGTACTGGGAATGGTTGAATACAGTAGCAAACAGTTATAGACCAAAATAAAAAGGACACAAACTTGTTAACTAAATAAGTGGAATATTCTTCAAAAAATTGTATTAGCCATCCTTGTTATTGACTTAAATATTTAGTATTATTTCCTTGTGTTTAATAACTCCATCTCTTTTACTCATATTTCTAATATTTTTTAATTGAGTGATTAATTTACATTGTTATTCTTAGGTTCATATATGAAACG
Source organism: Argiope trifasciata (assembly GCA_026543055.1). Lineage (NCBI taxonomy): Eukaryota > Metazoa > Arthropoda > Arachnida > Araneae > Araneidae > Argiope > Argiope trifasciata. The sequence goes on along the minus strand of JAPMOQ010010526.1, from coordinate 6,240 downwards.
GAACACTTTAATGGTATTGGTGAGCTCCTAGAAATCTTGGGCAGGTAAGAAACAGTTATAAATACATATCAACTGTACTCTAAACAATCTTATCTTTGTCTCTGGAATTTTTCCTGTGTAAGATACTTGCTAAATATATGTACTAGTTATTATTTCCTAATTGAAAATTTACTAATAAGATTTCTATAGGTAATTATTCTGACTTAACAGCATATCTTACTCCCTTAAAGTTTAAACACATTTAAAGTAAAACATTTTGGATGCTATAGAATTATGGATATGTGGCTTTCTATCTCCTATTTTACAAAACTAATCTGCGACAAAATACGTAGCTTAACCTCATTATTTAGTTTCGACACATTATTACTATTTTATTTTAAGGTATGGAGCTTAATTTGCAAAATAAAATTGCATGCATTTACTGAATGTTGCATAATTTGTATGTATATTCATCATATAGAAAAAGTATCCAGAATTTTTTTGAAATGTGAATTGGTAGTGCACAAGTATATATCAATAATCAAGTATCAGGCTTTTCATGAATGTTTAGAAAGTAAATATTATAGGATTCAGTTGTAACTGATGAAATAAAATGAATTTTGCTGGGATTTTCATTACATTTTCTTATAAAAAGTAAATTTTATTAATTATTACTTCCATTTAACTAATTAGCTGCATTACGCTTTCTATTACTCAATAATTGAGTGATAGAAATTTATGCAGCAATATTAAACCTCTGTTTGCTGATCAAAGAAACATAATGTTTCATTTGTTCCAACTCGCAGAAACAATTTAAAAAAAATTCTTGTATTATTATTTTTTTTAAGTTAAATTTATAGATACTGAAATGCATTATATTTTTACATACATAATCTTGACTTCTTAGAATATATTGCTGCAAAATCAAAAGATAATATTTATTTTTTTGTTTAAAACTTTTTTTTGATTTTTTGGCATTGATCACCATAAAAGCTTTTTTCTAGCCTTACAAAATATAATTTAAAATGATGCACTTCTAAAAAAACTTAATAAAACGTGAATTTTTTTAAAAAAATTATTTGTGGAAGATTCATTTATTAGAAAATGTGTATGAAGTTATTAATATAAAGTTGTGATATAAAAATATTTCTTATTGAAATGTTTTGATATCTATTGATTATCTTTGTTAACAAATTGAAGTCTATTGGATTATTTTGAGGTCAAGATACTTATAAAAATGACTATTAAGCTAATGGCATTATGCCTCTGAATGGGAACTTAGATATATTTTCTATTAGTTTTATGTCTACTTGTTTTCTCATGCTATCAGGTTTTTAGTTTTTTTATTTATATTCCATTATTGTTTTGTATATATGAAAGTAATGATTTGTATTATGTAGTATTTTCTTTTATAGTTTCTTTCAAAAATGAAATCAATTTTTTACAGCTTTTTTGTTTTATATAATAAATTTTTGATAAATTTACTTAAATTGTAAAAACTTGTTAAAAGCATAATGTATTTAAAATTTTCAAAAAATATATTGATTCAAGTCTATATTATTATTTTTTTTTACCCTTTTAACATCAACCAGAAATATAATTGTTTAAACACTTCTCATGTAACATGCTAAAGAATGTTGCATACTTATTTCATACTTAGTTTTACCTGGCCATAATTTATATACGTTGCAAAAATTAATGTTTCAAATGGCAATTTTTTTATGACTTATCATTTCAAAATTAGATAAGTACTGCTATATTTTGTTTGTACAATTTTTAATATTTTGTAAGTGGACTTTATTTTAAAGTACAAATGGTTCACCTGAAAAAGAGTGAATTTTAAAAAATAAATATATATTTGTATATGTCAAAAGTTTCAAAAATGCTCTATAGATATGACTTTTTAAACAAATTATTCATGCCATATATCTTTGTTTAATGATGATGTTCAAATCTATTGGAATTTAATTTAATAGCAAAGTAACTTATGGAATTTTTTTTATCCTTAAGTATTTCTATAAATTTGAAGTTGCAGAAATATTTGTGTATAATACATGAAAACATGCGATTTGAAATGGTAATTTATATTTTTTATTAGTGAATATGCTATAAATAATTGGTCCTTTGATTGTATGGAAATGTACCTCCCATGGCTGACTTAACACTGTTTTTCCATTTATATTTTTATAGCATAATCAATGGTTTTGCACTGCCGTTAAAAGCTGAACACAAACAGTTTCTGGTCAAAGTCCTCATTCCACTTCATACACCAAAATCTCTAGGACTTTACCATGCACAGGTAATAGTTTCTGTATATTAACTACTTGCAATTGTGAAAGATTTAGTGGCCATTAGAATTTAAATTTTGATTATTCATTCATTTGATAGTAATTTCAATGACATGTAAATGCCAACAAGTTAATTTATTTCTACTTCACTTATTCATGTGCAATTGTGTCACAACATATACACCATCTCAATTTTTTTTTTTTTTTTTTTTTTTTTTTTTTTTCTTAATTCTGATTGGGTTATTTAGGAAATTTTTACATATCAGATGTATAAATAATATATAACTATTCTTTGCCCTTTCATTAATGTTTTTCATCCTAAGATTTAAAAATATTTCTTATATCTGTTGTTATCAGATAGTGCAAATAAAAACAGCAGGAAATTATATCTCAAGATAATTTGTCAGAATTTTTTTTTTTTTTAAGAAACAAATTAATGTCAATGTTTATTGAAAGAGCTTTTGATTCTAAAAGTAATTGATAGTTTGGAAGTATGAATTACATATGTAAGAGATTATCAATATTGTGCTGCCTCTTTTCCCTTAATCTCATTAAATAACTCTTGTGGTTATAGGAATTAGGAGAGTGAAGTTTTATCATAGTTCATTGATAGTTGAAATTAATGTGTAATTTCTATTAATAGCTTGAAGATCTATAAACGTATATATTTTATTTGAAAATTACTTTAATTCATATCGGCCATTGTTTTGTCTAACCTTTCTTACTATGTGTGTTTAATTTCAAAAGCTCTACTACCTTTATAGAAAATTTTATTTAAATGGATGTAAAAATTGCTTTATATTTGATTATTTAAAAAATGTTTGCAATTGATATTTTATGATTTTTGAAAATTGCAGCTGATTGTGAACATAAAATATCCATCAATATAAGACAGAATGATAGGTTCGTGTCCTAAAATTCAATATCCGTGTAGTAAAGGCAGTTTTTAAAATCTTCTATATCTTTTATTGTTTGAATAATTATCATATTTTGTATCCATGTTCACATTGTATATGTTATTGCTGTTTGGTACACATAGCATCTAATATAATAATTAAATTTTATAAATAAATTAGAAATAATAATAGCACTTTTTTAGTCCTAATTTTTCTTTCAAATGTTTGTCTTGTCTTATCCTTGTTGCAATTCTGTGAACATTATGTTTATATTTAAAATTAGTTTTAAATATATTTTATTCCTTTATTATTCAAATTATAGCTGGCCTATTGCGTGGTCCAGTTCCTTGAAAAGGATGCCACATTAACAGAGCAGGTAGTTGCCATATTTTCAGTTTTTCTCTTTATCACTTTTATTTTAAAATTTTCTATAGATTTTGTTGTAACTGCCTGTCATGAAGTGAAAGAAAATCACTATTTTCTATCAAATATGACACATTTCTTGTTTTTCTGTGTTATTTATAATTGATGCTATAGTTTTTTAATTTTTAAACATATTGCTTTAATTGTTGCTTTGATCAAATTGTGTTCAGTGTTTTTAATATTTGTATTAATTGTCTATCAACAGTTGATACTAATGTAAAATAAAATTTCAGATTTTTTAACAATAAAACTTCTGTATTTTCATTTTTTAATCAAAAAAATTTTTTAGCATTATTTTATAAAATATTCAATGTTAAATTCTTTTAAGCAGTGAACTTTGTGTTTATCAGTTTTTCATAAATTCATCACAATCCTGATTCAGTTATACAATGCAAAAAAGAAAACGAAGCTTCATTTGTGTGGGAGTTTCATGGTGTTGAAGAAGTCTGGAATCTCTTCAGAAGAAGTATCATTTTTGAGGAGTAAATGAACTGTGACATCTATGTCAGAATGACACAGAATTATTCATAAATAATTCAAATGGACTAATCCATTCATTAATAATAGATTAGTGTTATTTCAATTAAGATGGAGAATTTAAAGAAAGTTACTCTTTAAAACTGCACTAGATGCTACTGACAAGAACTCTGAAATGTTTTGTTTATCAAAGCATTAATGAAAAAGAATTCAGAAAATTTAACCCATAATTCATTATTTTATCAAACAACTGCCATTGTTAAAGATAGTTTTAATTGAAAATTTATCACCATGCTCATAAATCATATGAAATAAAATATATATATAATTTGCTCTCAAGTCGTACAATAATTTTTAAGCTAATAAATATTTAATTTTAAAATTTGATTAATGTTTTTAGGACACATTAATTGTATTAAATTTGTTATAATCAAAGTTGCTCATTAAAATTTATATTGTGTCTTTCCTTATATGTGCATCATTTTGCATTATAAAAATGCAAAAAAAATTAAATATATAAATTATACTTTACTATGTATGCCAACATATTTGGTATTTTAGGCTTATTTCATCTGAATTAATTGTACTATTTGTGATGATTTTAAATAATATAATTTTCTTCCCTTGTCTGATTAGTCATTTTATTGTTTTTATATTGTAGGTTATAAGGGGGTTATTGAAGATATGGCCTAAAACTTGTAGTCAAAAGGAGGTACAGTCTTTTTATTGTTTTCAATGTTTTAGAAATTTATTTATTCAAATAAATGTAATACATATTTCTACTATATTTGTCTGGTTCAATTATTAGCAGCTTGAAAATGTTAAAAAGGAATGCTACATCTTAAAATATTTAAACTGGAATTTTTAAATGGTTTTTAATCTGAAATCAGTCAGTTTAAATCTTTGCATACTTAAACTAGAATTTTTAAAATATTTACAATTTAATATCAGTGAATAAAAATTAGTTGTATCAATTCCAATTTATCAAAAGACCTTGGTATGTCGTATCCTTCCAATATTTTTTGAAAAACAATATGAGTACAGGTAATATACAAGGAACTGTTTGGGAATAATTCTGGATTAGAATTTTTCAGCTGCTTTTGATGAAATAAATCCTAGAAACCCTGAGATTAACAGTTTTTCTGTATTTGATGAGAATGTAGCTGATTTTAACCAATTTGGTTATTATTTTCGATTAATGTTATACAAAATTTGTTTCTTGAATGTTTGCATTCTATTGCAAATAGAACAACTGTAAGTTTAAAATAAAGTATAAAATATTGTAATATTGCTGGCAAATACTAGATATTCTATACCTGATTTATATACATCTTGTAGGTAACTTATATTAAAACTAACAGTAAAATGTGATGGGTTTCTTAAAATATAAAAGTAGTACATACGTTTTCATGGGGTTTTTTTTGTGTGTGTGTGTCAAAGTAATAACTAATGTATTTTAATTTTTGTGTAAAGAAAATATATTTGTGATTTTTTTTTTTTTAATTTGATTCTAAGTAAACAATATTTAAATTTTTTAGGTGATGTTTCTGGGAGAAATTGAAGAAATACTAGATGTGATAGAACTTTCTCAGTTTGTTAAAATTCAAGAACAATTATTTAAACAGATAGCTCGATGTGTTTCCAGTCCACATTTTCAGGTATTTTTCTCCATTTTTTTTTAAACATTAAAAGGAATTTTATTCTGTCCCTAAATTTAATAATTATTGCAATCTGTCTTTTAGAAAGTGTAATAGTCTAAAATCTTTATCTTATCATTTTTATATTGCTTTGGTCGCACATATTTAGTAATTAGATAATTAAGTAATTAATGTAATGCTGTATATTCATCTAGTTAGAACATAAAAAAATATTTTTGAGAGAATGGTATAAAAAATATATTTTAGTAAATCAACAAGAATGAAAATATTTAATTGTATAATTATCTTGATCTTATTCTGTGCTATGTAAAATAAATTTTGTAATGTGTGTAAAAATCTGTAATTTAAGGATTATATGTAAAAATTTGCTACAAAAATTGTATAAATTCCCAAATCTAAATTAATTTCAAGGCTTTTTGACCTTGGATGCACACAATTTGATTTTTTTTGGAGGGGGGGATTCAAAATCTCTTACCACAATGATGTAACTATATATTTTATAATATGTATTGCACTGAG
>JAPMOQ010010518.1:122496-137307 GCA_026543055.1 Argiope trifasciata | reverse complement strand
ACATATAGTTATAAATGAATTTATAATAATAATGTAGTTACATAATAAGTTTATAATTAGCATATATAATTATAATTATTTTTTTCAACTTTCTATTGTTGGCCATGTCATTCATTGCAGTTTTTAATATAAATGAAAATTGTATATAAATGCAGATAAGAAAATTAGATATGGACTGTCAAATTCTTAAAGCAAAAAGCATTAATTGTATCATATATATATATATATATATATATATCCTGTGAAAGTATCAAATAATACATTATCATCAAAATGATTTAGACTATCTAGACTCAGAATGAGAAAGGAATAATAATCCCAAGCATAGTTAATCACAAACATAAGTAACAATTTTTGTCAATTATTATACCATGAATTCATAAGGGAGATGAAGCATTTCTAAAAATAATATAAAATATCCTCGACTGCAGAAAATTACTATAAAATACTTTCCCGCCAGCTCATGTTTTTTTCAATTAATCACCGCGGTATTTGTTTGTCAAGTGCAGTCATACTGGCAAAGAGAAAACAGTAACGAATGAATTTCCCTCAATTCTAGTAGAAAGGAAATCAATGCACTTTAATACATTCTACCCTCCATTTATTATTTCGAGTTTTTCATTCAGAGATGAAGTGAGTTATGATTTTGTTCTGGAAACTTGGCTGCTGCATACTAAAAGTCAGAAAAAAAGATTTTTCATTGAAACTGATGTCTTTCATACTCAGATTCTTTATTGTATATTACTCTGGATTGTGATAAGCTTTAATTTTAAGTTATTTTTTATTAGGGTTGATATGTGCAATGCCTGTTTGAATCAAATTCCGTAATGCAGCTATTGTCATTAACAGAATGGATTATTATTTTGAGGAATATTTAAGGACATCCTTAAGCGTGGATGAATACGACTTTTCAAAATTAAAATACATTATAATTATTTATTTATTTTTAATATAATTTTTTATTTATTTATTTTCATATTTTATGTTATCAAAACGAATTATTTTTCAAATTGATTTTAAAAAATATAAATTCATTATAAATTTTCAATTTCTGTTTTTTCTTTTACCGGACCTTTTTGTGTAACAAATTACCTTAGCTAGACTGCGCCATACATAAGGTGAAAAATAAACATGAGAAAGATAAAGTAAAACTTAAAAAACACTTGTTCAATCAAAATACTATTATATAAAAATAACAGTAAAACAAGCATAAGATTTCAAGTTGAAAAACGAAAACTACGCAAGTAAAATTAAAACTTTAGAATCATATGCAAGAAAAAAAGCGAATATATTTTTAAAAAATTAAGATTATTTGTGTGTTGTTTTGTTCGGGTCGGTCTAATGCCACTTGGTCATACCAAGCAGAATGGTATTTAGCTCTTTCGAATTAAGGCAGAAGTGTGCATCATTCGTTGTCTACGAGAACCGTTAAGATGAACGTACAACTTTGAACGCATGACAAAGCCCTGTGACCGAATTCATTCAGACACTCATTCATCCATACACAAGTCAGAATTTAGATCTGAATCAGATACAGACTCATCCCCGATTCACTGATTCCAGAAGTATAACTTGCTATGGTAACTGGAAGGACTTTACTGTCACGAATTGTTTAACGCGCCCCAATTGTCCCTAGCTAACACGGCGGTCTTCGGCCAAGAGGACAGAACTATCTACCTTTCGGTTACGAGACGGACACTCCACCAGTCAGGCTACCTCGGTCCTCATTTGTATGTTGTTTTCACCCAACAAGTCCTCTAAGGTTATGGAAGTGAAATCCATAAAGTGTTCACCATTATTAAGGTATCCAACTACGTTAATAACGTCGGTTACCGACCACATTGAGAATTCTGTTGTTCACCGTTATTTCTAGTACTTCAGACGTTCATCTTTCCGAAACAGTTTATCTTTTCTAGGAAAAGGAAGACTTGGACTGTCTTCCAGGGTAAATTTCAGTAAATCCTACTTTTCAGCCAACATTTCTCTTTGACTTCCGTTTTTTCAAAACATAAATTTTCATAAAAATTCTACACCATTAAAATTATAGCTTAAAAACTAATATAAGTATTTTCATAAAAAATTCAGCGTGTGTTTTAACTAATATGGACAATAAAATGAACTGAAAGTTTTATTGTTGATGAAATACTTTTTCCTTTATAGGTGATTTCAGAAAAATTATGTTGTGAATTTATGGAAAAAAATGCATGTATACGTATTTTTTTAACCATAACTTCATTTCATCTCAAAAGTGTTCTCAGATTTTGGTTCATTTCATTCATCATTATAATCTATAACTTGAGGACAAAGAAAAATAGGATTGCTGCATTACAGTTTTGTGTTTAGTACTAACCGTTTTGAAAAAAAATCATTAAAAGTTAATGAAAAATTTTCTATTTTCCAAAATATATATTTTCAAATAATTTCTTTTTATATTTATAGCATTCTGTATAATAATTGACAATACATCTAAAAACCATAGCTGTAAAAAGTTTCTAAAAAATTCACTTCTTAATTTTTTTCTAACGTAGTCGGATATCTTAAAAAAAACATTACATTATAATATGTTAGACTGTGAAATCAGTATGACATATAGTGCATTTGTGAGTCCTCTCAAAAACGCAAAGTGCTTATATGTGAAACGCATGCGTCCTATAAGAAGTTTCACGTCCAGCTCTCGTGTAAGAAGCATAGGCCATAATTTAATAAAATAATTGATAGCTTGCAATTTGTTTTTCATTTCATTATTACATATTTCTTGCCAAACAATATAAAAATAATAAACAATATAGTTCACATGAGAACACGGCAGGTCGTACCGAAGGAACGATGTTGCATGTTTTGAATCAGAGTCAGTAATCTCGCTACTAAAAATACTTGCATGGAAACAGGAAGAATAAGAATTTGGATACGAAAGAGAAATTTCACTTCCCTTAAGAACAGATATTCCATATATTTTGGATTTATTTATATAAATCCAAAATAATTCGGATTTTTCGGCAAAAATAATTATGAAAACAAAATCTTATTTTAAGAATTTAAATAAATGTATTTGTAGAATTTTACTCTACCTTAACCTTTAATTTCTGCAATTTCTTTTTAATAATTCATTTCCTTGTTACTTGTTTGCATACATTTTGGTAAATAATAAATTATAGGTATTGGGAAATTTATTATTAATTTTTACACAAAATAAGTTCCTTTTGGAACAAATTTAAGAATTTCTGAATTTGTATTAAATTATGAAACGTTTATCTTCGATTCATATTGTGATGGAAATTCAGCTAGATCCTTTGAAATTTGTTGGTCGATGAAATATACACAATAATCAGGCCACGGTAACGAATGACGATTTTTATTAAAAGGAATACATTAATATAAAGACGCCAATCATATATATATATATATATATATCACTGTAAACCGGCTTCATCTGTATAAAATTGCCAACTCATAACTACACAACTGGCTACTTTTCAAAAGACTCGATTCTGTTTCTACAATAAACACCAAGACTCGACACACAGTGCAATTCAGCAAATGCTTGACATAGCTCTTGCACTTCTCCGGACTGATGCAAAGATTCGCCATTTAATCCTTCCACGATTAGGACTTATTTCGAGAGAGACTTGAGACTGCCAACATTTTAAAGTTCTCGGAGGTGAGCAGAGATTAATCTGGACCAACCAGGCATAACTCGGTTCCTATTGGTTCAATCCCTAAAACTCTAGAAGATTCCAACATTATCTGTTTTGTCGCCAATTCTGTCACCAAATCCTAAGATCGCTGATTCGGTATCCGAACAGCGTACATGAAAGCTGATCTCAAAACAGTCTTTCTAGTGATTGGACCAATCATGCTGAAAAGCAACATTGCAGATTTGTAACAATATTGTCCCGAAACTTGCATTCATGTATTAAGTACAAGCAGAACACCAAATTAAAGATGACATTTTAAAATGTACTATCCATACGGGAGCACTTAAACTTAAAATGTTCTCTGGTCATGGTACTTCGGATTAGAAGTTTAAATTTCCTCGGTTTAAAAAAAATCATTTAGCCGCATGTCACAAAATAATTCACAGCCCCAACGTTGCATAAAAGAAATGATATAATCAGCATAATCCCAGGATAAATGTCGAAACAAAAACTTCTGACATTGCTAATAAGATTTAATCCTATTATCTTGAAATCTATGAATGTCATCTTAAAATTGTGAAATAGCACCAATATTTTGTAACAATAGAAACTCCCACAAGGTTAATGAATAAATTAATCTAAAGAATGCTCATTCCAAATGTCTGAAGGAGGATCATACTGATTATTCATAATTTAATTCCTTCCAAAAGGGAATCAGGAGCCATTAATTATTGCTGTCTTTGAAAAGAAAAATTATTAGTTATTTGTTTCAAACTACGATTACTTACACAAATAGACATATGCATAAGATTCCTTCGGTTGTTACGGATACTGATTCAAGACGTGAAAAATTAAATTGCATTTTTTAATTAAAGATACTCTTGCTTTAAAGCTATTCTTATGTACGTAGAATATGCAGAATATATAATTCTGAAATATAGAAGTTAGCTATTCAATTATAGATGATGCAATAATATAGAACACGAAATTATCGATTCATTTTTATTCAGATACACAAAAGTAATTTAATATTATGTGAGAAAACTAATAAATTATTTAAGGAAATGTAAGGTTGTTCCTTATGGTAAAATTACTTATATCTCTGTGACATAAAATAAAACATTTAATTTTATTAGCATTGTGATTGGTTGATAGCAACCGATGACATTTCAGGCTCGTTCACTAGGGATATTTAAAACATTTCTCAAATTTATTATTACATTGTTGTAAGTATTTGCATTACATTTGATAGTGACAAAAAATAAAATGTAAATTTTTAGTTAATACCATATTAACAGCAAATGGGTTTAAAACTATGTTCTACTTTTAAATAGAATGTTTGTGTTGAAAAAAAGAGTAGGTTTCTAGATTGTTTACCTTGTTCAAATAATATAAATGTTTGATCTCTTTTTTTTTACCAATCGCCTATGCACTTCAACAATACACATGTTAATCCTGCATAATTTAAAATAGTAATGGACCATGTAATGATACCAGATGAAGAAAAAATGCGAAAAAGGTCCAAACTACAATATGCCACTTTGGTCCACCATCTGTGAAACTACTAATCACAAAAAGTTATTGTGGCGAGATAATTGTGAATAAATAAATAAATATTTAGATGTCAGAGTTATGAGAAAAAAATTCATTATGTGGCTTTGAATTTTAAATTGAGATTCGGCCAATCAACAAATGTATATTCTGATTATAGAAAGACTAAAAAACATTGAATGAATGACCAGTTTAGTATAAGAAGTTTGCTAACTGGAGTTGAAGAATCAGATACTGTACAGTATCTGACAAAAGAGTTATCCCTTATCGTAGATGGCGGAGAAGAGGTGGGGGGGGGGGGGGGGGAAGAGCGAAGACGAAGAAGTTTCGCCTCTCTTATTCTTTTAAATAATCAACCCTATGCTAATGTGACCTATAGGACCAATATAGTTTAATAATACATTCATTATATTATTTAATTAATATTCAATAATAATTCACTTGAATAATACATATCAGGGATCATTCACCCCTCTGAAATCAACCGACAAATTCAGACACCAAGAAGATAGTAGTAGTAGACATAGACATAGTAGACATCAAGATGATAAAAAACACCATACAACATGGGATCCCAAACGGGGCTTAGTAGGCGAAAATCACAAAAGTATAGAAAATTTGAGACATTTTGGAAACTGTAAAAAATAATTAGAAAATAACAAATAGTACTTCAGACGTGATTTTCCTAATGTGAAAGCTTAAAAAAAACATATTATTAGCCTGAACAAAACTTTCTCAAAAGCATTTGTTCATGCTGGTAACATGTAGATTTGAAGATCTAGGAGGTCGTAAATTACTCAAAACGAACAAATGATTTAGGGCCCATATTTACAAAGGAATTGAAAATTGGAGAAAAATAAAGGCTTGAAAATGCAAAGAATTTTATAATCTATAATTTAATATAATTATGTAATGCAAGAACTGGGAAGCTTTAAAGATAATCAAGAAAACTAGAATGGTAAACAGAAGCATCTCAGCAACATCAGTATTCATGTTCGCAGAGAGCATTATCAAATTCAAACACCCTGTATGTATAGCAATTGCTGGTAACATGCATTGCGTGCGTATAGTTAGTTTAGTTATACTATTGATTCATTTTTAAATAATATTAAGAAGAGTTTTTGGGATATGCTTTGTAATATTTAGCCACTGACAGATTTCATCTGGTTCTAACTCTCAACATTTCCTCGGTATATTAGCAGGGAGCATTTGAAAAATCATATTTAGAGTGTTCTAGACTCATTTACAAAGCGACTTTTTGATTAATCTTAGTTTGGATCCCATAGATCTTTATCTTTAAAATTGAAATTTAATAGAATGCATTCGTTGACTCCATGTATAATTCGCTGTGATTTCGTAATCCTGACAATTTCACTGTCACTTTTCTTTCAGCCACATTTTTCTTTCCTGAACGCTAACTGAATATTAAAAATCTGAATCGATGAATTTCATCTAAGGGATTATCGTAATCACAACTATTTTAGTCTTACAAATTAGATTAAAAATTGAGTTTACCTAATTTTAAATAATAACAATGCTCTACTTAATCATAAGTGGTAAAAAATTGCTCTTGAACAAAAAAATTATATCAAATAATCAATTAATCTAAAGTGGGATGGAAAAGTTTGGTTTTTAATTTGTACGGTCGTTGGTTTTCAATAATACCAATGAAAAAAGACACATAAGCTTTTTCAACAAAATTAACGGCATAATGTAAGAGACATATCTTAGCATTTTAATTACTGTTTCCATTGGAAAAAGATACCAACTGGCAAATGCTGAACAAAATATGCAAGGAAAGAAGCAGGGTACTCAGTAGAGGAGATTCCAGGTGCCTTTTTGAAATAGTTAAGAAAAAAAAACTGTAAAGCATCTTCGTAATCTTTTCTAAGAAGTTAATAAGATGAGAAAAAAGAAAGAAATATTTTTTCTTAAATCCTTCTATTTCTGATTATTTTACTCAAAAATATCTCGCCAGTAATAAATCTATATTCATTTTTAATAATGGATTTGCTTTAGCTAGATTGTGTTAATAATATAATCATTTTTAATCAAATTAAATCCAATACTTATGTTTTCTGGTGTGAACCACCAATAAAAAAGTCGATTTGAATCGGTATTGCTTCTAAAATCAACAACAACAAAAATTCCATGACATTTTTTGTTTGTTTGTTTCACTAAAAGTGTTTACACTATATTCGCCTTATTCCTTCTCCAAGTTTGAAGCAATATCAAATGAACAACAAATATATATTGTTCTTTAGATTATTTGATGGATATTTGAATAAAAAAGGATTCTGTAAAGGAGTTATCATTATAATCTTCAATTTGAGCCACTTTTCCATTCATACTCATTTGCGCGGCTTTCTATTCAAAGGTTTGATGATATACGCGTACTCGACTTCTAACTTTCACAAAATATTTATAAATCTTTTCATCATAGACTATACATCCTCAAAGGGATAGATGAGGATTATCAATTGCGATGCAAAATGCATAAAACATTCTGGGCATTATTTCAAGAGCAAAAATGTTACGATATCAAATATTTAAACTATGTACCGAATTGTCCATTAAAATCCTTACAGAAACTTTACAGAAAAAGATTGTTATATCTTTAAAATTAAATGATTATCTGTCTAATATCAGCTGATAGAACTTTATTGATAACAATATTGCACATTCAGATTACGTTTCATTAACTTTTTATATTGCCTGGCAATACAATCATAAAATTATCTATATTAAAACAAAATTATTAAAACCCATTTCCTGGTCCACAAAAATTAAAACGAAATCAACTAGGTCGAAATCAAAATTAAAACTCAATTCGGAATTAAACGCTAAAAGTTCACAAAATGAAAGACGAACCCATTAATGAAACAAATCCAAATCCAATCGAAACTAAAATCATTACGGATTCAAACAAGTTTAAGAATTAAAAAAGTTTTTAAATCAATCATTGTATTTGAATGGATTAAAACTGTTTCAAATGCAATATCCGGAAGTTGTTACCAATAAGTAGTAAAAGCATAAAAAAGATAAAGAAATGCATGTGTTATTTTTAGATAATTTCATCTTTAATATAGCCTGCAATTTTGAAGCATTTAAAAATTATTAAAAATTGCTACTGAATGTACATTTATTAATTACATTTTTACTACAGACTTCTGAATTGAAATTTATAATATCCTAATCATTAGGGTAGATGTTAAAAAAACGTGTTATAAAGGTGCTTATTATCATTCTTCTGCAAAATGTGAATAGTATAAATATGTTTCAAGTTTCCTTTAAGTTTTCTTCAAACTGGTGTGGTGAGGAAGTTTGTAGAGGAGGATAATAGCTCAAGTGTCCTCTTCGTCATCTGACCACTGCTCAAAATTACGGTATCCGTTCCGACATAATTCTAGAATTCCTATAAATACGGAACGTTATTATAACTTGTCTGAAAATGCTTTAACATTTTCTGCATTTGATATTACGCAACAGAAAAGGACGAACTATTAGCAATGTCACATATATTTTGACCATACCTGCAGAACTAATAAATTATACTATTTCCACTGTCATAAATATATTGTTTTTCTAAAAGAGCATGCATTGAATTATCATTATTCAAATTTAAATGCGCATCTTACATTTAAAATCTAAAAATTCTAAAGAACAGAAACTCTTTCCAATAATGAATTAAAACTGCATTTCCAAGATGGAGATTGAAATCCTTAATGAACATAAAGGATCCGCCATTAACCTCGTCGTTCATTTGGAATAATTTAATCAGAGACTTAACAAAGCTGAGTAAAATCTTACGAAGTTATTCGAGAAAGAATTTCTTTGATTATTTAAGATTTAATCTTGATTTAAATTGCTGCAAATGAACACCTTCGGGATCGTATGACTTTAAACGATATTAAACTGAGATTGACATCGTTTTAATTTAGCAGCGGAAGAGGATTTTGCTTCGCATTAATTAGTGCCGCATATTCTACTTCATTTAGTTTAATTCCAGCGTTTTAATATCCTTGCAAATTCTCACAGAATCCTTGTACAAACATATAGTAAGAAATATTTATGAGAAGTACATTTTTTTTAAAAATTAAATTAGTGTATTTTTATTCAATTTCAATTTTACACTCTCCATATATATTTATTTATATATATGATTCAGATTTTCAATCGTTAGTAAAATACTTTTTATTTATCCACTAAAGTTCAAATACATTTTTTTTATTTAGTAGTGGATGTCATTTGATGTTAATAAGTTTTTTTCAAATATTAATTCATTAATTAAATTGAATTAATATTCATTAATTTAATGAAAAGTACATCTTTTATCATTTTAAAAATTAAATTAGTGTGTGTTTATTCAATTTTAAATATTAGTTCACATTCTCCATATATATATTTAATCATATATCTCATTCAAATTTTCAATCGTTAATACAACACTTTTTATTCATCCACTAAAGTTCAGATGCATTTTTTTATTTAGTAGTGGATGCCACTTGATATTAATAAGTGTTTTTGAAATATAAATCTTTTAATCAAATCAAATCAAATTAATATTCATTAATTTAACTTAATTAATTTGTAGGGCTTTAAATAGAATTTTAGCAATATGTAATGAAAGTTAAAATCTACATACAATAGCTCAATTAAATGTAAGTATTTCAGTATTTTTCACTTAAAGGTAAAGAATGCGGGTTAAATTCTTGTGATGAAAAATTATAGACCATCATCAGCTTCGTAAAATAAAAACGAAAAAAATGGAAAGCAAACAAATAGAAAAAAATTACAATCCAATGCCATGTACAGAAATGAAAATGCAAAATTGCAAGGGAATTCCCTTTCCATTTTGTCACTATATATTAAATGCAATTATTTAATAAAAAGTAACTAAAATAAAAATTGCTTTTGTTACCCAAGTTGGAATTGACTGAAAACTTTTTTTTGATATTATTTGTTAAGATTAAATTAGTATATGTTTATTGAAATGCAAGGAGGTTGTACAGTTTCTCTTTCTTGATAAATAGGAAATTGTAATGTATAATTACAGGTGGAAGTATTTTCTAATCAAACACCTCTCTTATAGCTTAGAAGAGTAAAGTGCTGCTTAACTTGTTTAAAAGAATGTGAAAATAAATTTCTCATATAGTCGCTTTCAATTATTAAAAATAAATAAATAACTGGTTGACAACAATTCCAACTCTTTAATTTTCCAGTAAATTGTCACGGAATTCTTACACATACAAATAGTAATGAATATGTATGAAAAACATATATTTTCTCATTTTTAAGATTAAATTATTGTACTTTTAATGAAATTCCTGGCAGATTAACCGTTTCTCTTTCACAATATATTGAAAATTGTGTATATAATTACAGGTAGAGGTATTTTCTCATCAGTTATCTCTGTTATAGCCTGGTGGGATAAAGCGTCGCTTAGCTTATAAAAAAGAATCTGAAAATAATTTTTATACTGTCGTTGTCTTTTTATTAAAAATGGCTAAATGACTGGTAAAAATATAAATTGTAAGGATTTACATTTCGTTAGTAGAGTGTTTTTTCAAAGACATGCGGTCATCATATAATAAGTATTTATATTGTTAATATCACTAAATATTATAGCTTAGTAATAGAATAATATACAAGTTGGTTATGATTAAATTTCCTATATAAACCCTATCCTACAACAGAAACGGATTGAAATGAAATTTAGTATGTTTACTATACATAAGATACACTCACTGAATGACAAAAAAAAGTTACAAAATGTCCCCCAGAGACAGCCTTTTCCAAAAAATCATCAAATTTAACATAATAAACTACCAAAACGGAGTACATAAACAATATTGGCAATCCAGAATTATGAGTAATAAAATGTAAAACCAGGAAAGCTTCCAGTTCTAAGGGGAGGGGGAAATGTCGAGAATTGTGGGATTGCAAAGAAGTTTATGCAAAACGGGTTAGGATGTCAAGTTTTTGCAGAACATTTATGTTTTTTGTTGATGTTTCCGGCTGTAATTTTATCTGTATTTTTAGTTGAACGCGCAATATTGGTGAAGTTATTTTTCGAAAACAAGGATAATGATTCTGTTGCGGTTCTTGAATTCATGTGAAGAACTTACGGTTTGGACCATTGTCAATTAAAGGTATCCGGACCATGATTAAGAGATTTGAAGACACATGATTTAAGACATTTGGACTGTAGGAATCCAGCCTGGAAGAGTCTGTAAATCTGTCACACTGGTGCTTGTTGATGCTGCCAGGACAGCTGCTGCAGCACAAATTTTGCTGGGAATGAGTTTGCCACATGCATCAGATTTGCCTAAATCATCCTGGACATCATTAGCAACTGCTTCTCTTGTGTAATTTTGTCATAATCTGTTCTTATTTCTGTAACATAAACTGTATTTTTTTTTCTCAAATAGCATACTGTCATAATTATTTTTTAACTTTTATTTAAAGTACTTCGATGATAAGCTGATCAGAAACTTATCAATAAATGCTAATATTTTTTATATTCCGTTTTCGTCGTTTACTCTGTTAAATTTAATATTTTTTTCCGAAAAGACCTCCACTGGTGAACATTTCAGAATTTTTTTCAATATTTTTTTAGCTTTTTTAAATATTTCTTAAGCTCATTTTGTGTATAGTATATGAACCAAATTTCGTTGCAATTCGTTCACTCTTTTAAGTTGTAAGATTCTGTTTCTAGAGAAAATTTAATTATAACCACCCTGTAGCTATATAAGCATAATTTAAAGTAGATATAAAGGGAAAAGAGTTTTTTTTCTAGATTTCCTCTAAAAGCTGGGGAGATAACAACAGGAATTTTTTCTCACACCTAAGAATATACAGTTATTGATAAAAGTTGCTAAATTATATCTGACAGATAGAGTGAGACAATTGAGATGTTATTTGCAACAATTGTTTGAATATATGCTTATTTTCTTTCAAGTTAAGACTAATTGCGAAATATTTTCTTCTGAAATTAAGTAAACTATCTTCATCAATAAAAATTGTATTTCATTATCACTCCATACCACACATAATGAATGTGAAAACTGCAGAAATTTTTACCTCTTCAGACGTCTGGGTGGAAAATTTAGTTTTATTTCATATTAACTTCTTTCAATGCCATATCACCATAACTGTACTTTATGCATGCCAAACATCTTCTTCTTTCCCACATAATTCATTGATTTCATATTCTAATTACCATGATGACTATGGACTGATAGTAATTAGAACATTTTATTCATCATTACACCGATTCTGATTCTAAGTATACTGGGACAATAAAAAAATACAAAACTAGATATTCCTTTCTGTCGAAAGTATTCATTTCAAAGAGTTGGCGAGGTATATTAGAAAATCATCAAAGGATATTAAGATAGAAACACTATTTATACAGTCTCCTCCTCAAGCAGATCTACCTTTTCTTTTTTTGTATGATTTGTCAAACACGTACACCGGAATGAGAATAAAATTGTAATAAATTTATCTGGTTGTATACAGATAATTTTATAACAAACCACATCAATTATGTGTGGATGATCCCCTCTAAAAATTAACGGCCAACAAGTGCATTAGTTTGCATTGCTTATTATCCAATGAATTCTAATAATTTAATGCTTTCTTTTTTTCTTAGAATACGTCTTTTAATTACAGTTAATAATTTATCCTGCCACAAAGTAATGAACATGAAATAATGAAAGTAATGCAGAATATGCAAAATTATTGAATGTTGCTTTATGGAGTTGACTGAACTAATCAATCACCGATTAAAGCCACCAATAGCAATAAAGTTATTTCAACGAGAAATTACTTTTTAATCGTTTGTTTTCTATTCATATACATCAGCCCTTTCTTGTTTTGAGAAACTATGTAAACACATACAAGGGCATGTTATTGTAATAACTTGCATCAGCTCAACGTTGCAAAGGTCCACGTTCTACATATATGCATGAGCTCAAAACCCATTTCCAAAGGCTTTTTTATCCCCAAGAAAACTTTGTTAATAAAAATAATGATACATCCTGCTAAATGAAATTATGAAGCAGAGAAATCACGCATATATGTAAAAATGTAAGCACAGAATTACAGTATATGTGGAAATGAAACAAAAAGCAAATAAAATGTTCCGCAATATAAGAGCAACTCTTTCAATAATTAAAAACCCAAAATAGTTTCGAGAAATTACAGAAATCTCCCAATGGCACCTGGATATAACTGGAAAATTCCGACCCCCTTTATTTGAGTTTCATTGAATAGACGATGTGTTTGCTTTGCTTATGGGTATTCTTACTCAGATAAATTTGGAAACGAGGGTGTCTTTAAAGGATTCTAAGGCTAAAGACAAGTGTATATTTGTTTATTAGCCATCAGAAAGGTTGAATTCTCTTTTGTTAAACAATACTTGAAACACACGTGTTATTATTGCAGCACATGGGAGTTTTAGGACAATTTTCTTAACGATGAAAGAGAGATTTGGATCTAGTATTCCGAAGCCCTTAAATGATTATACGGTTGATATCCATGATCATTATAATATTCATAACACATTTCTTCTTCTTCTTGCGTACAGTCGACCATCCAGCCACCACTGGATGTAGCAGTATCGACATGATCATATTTATAACACACCACATGATCCGAGACACAATAAGCCACTAGTGGCAGAATTGTTGAGGATTCTGAGTATAATTTCAGAAAACTGTTTATATCATATCTTTAAAGAACAGGTTTATTGCTGTTTTAAACTATTTTTACAGTTATAACTCCAGTGAATTATTTTATACTTATGTATTAGTATTACAACTTCTGCATTCACATTTGATCTATTATGCTTTACTAGAGTTCATCATCGAAAACAAACGTGTTGCGTTTCTTTAGCAATTCACAGAGGATCTTTATAATTGGTTTAGGCCTAAGAGCCATCTAGATAAATTTGAGAACAATAATTTAAATTTTGCCTCTGTTTCAAAATATTTAATCAGTTGATTGCATGAATCAGACAGCAAAACTCTGAATTCAGATTTTAAAACCCCTCCTATTACAATGAGAAAATAAATTTAAAGATAAACGTCAAACTAAGATATGCCAGTTATATGTATATTCCAAACACTTTTAGAACTACAACTCTCACATATTTTCCACTCAATGTAAATGTAACGAATTTATTTATGTGTCGAATTTCCTTAAAACGCTTTCGAGTAACTATTACAAGAATATTTGAATTCAACCTATTCATTTTGCATATACGTTATGTAAGCTGTCAGAATTAGAAATCTTAAGAGTTCGCAAATTTTGAAATGGATATTATCTCTGTTACTCGCAAATGATTTCACTAATGTGAAAGTAATGGGAATAGAGCGTCAAAAATCAGAAAAGCTAAAGCATCTCTTTCACAATCATTAAATTTTAGAACGAAGTACTTCGAAGACGAGAAGAGAAATAAGCTTGAAATTCCGCTCAAATTATGTAACATCGAAAGCTAGAAAACAATTTTCTCGTGCGAGGAAGTAATTTAAAATCTTTTTTGAAGAAAATTATTATAAAAGGCTTTTCTAGCATGCTCACAAGAGGGTTTATTTTGTAGAAGGATTTCATACTTGCAAAA
>JAPMOQ010010518.1:89143-107496 GCA_026543055.1 Argiope trifasciata | reverse complement strand
AGATAGGACTGCTTATAATTGTAAAATATTATACATTTCTTTACTGAATGAGTCAAATCTCATCTAATGAAAATAAAATCATTTTACTTTTACAAGCATTACAGGAAAATGTATTTCCAAGTTGAATTGAATTTCATTGAAATGAAACATTAGCAAAGAATTAATTTTGAATATGAAGCAATTTACGACACACTTTTTCCTATTAGAGCAATTGAATATTTTAAAATAGAATGCATTAAAGATGGTATCAGACATGTGATCTAACGTAAAAATAGCGTCAACGACGGTTAATTTAGAAAATGATTATTATTTTTATAGAAAGAAATTTTAATGGATAAAAATAAATTATGCTGAGAATACAAGTTAAGAAAAGAATTTGTTATATGCTGTGACACCATTATATTAAACAACCTTTCTTAATTCAAAAGGTTCATTTGCAAACTTTTGATTTTAATAACCCTAATTTTCTATCCACATATTTGATACCTTATATCATATTAATATTTAGAAGCTGTGCTACATACGTTTCTTTAAAAGAATTATTTTCCTCTTTGCTTCCAATTAATTAAAATTCCCTTGCATTTCTACTCGAAATTCTTATTTGATCATTTATTAATAGAATCTTCATAATTAAGGAAATAAAGTATTCTATATTTAAATAGATTTCCTTTAAAAAAATAGTTATTAAATTTAAATTGCTGCATTGTGTGATTATGTCTAAGGAAGTTATAGCGGTCAAACGTCAAATGCCAAGTTAAATCCGAATTACGGCATTATTACATTATTTAATTCTTAATATGATTATAATAACTATTATAAATTACAATTTCATTTGTACTTACTATTTGATTTATATATTTTGTACAAATAATAATTGATATAATATAAATTGGAATAAATAAATTCCAATTTATATTATATCAATTACTATTTGTGGATAATGTTTCATGAATTTATAAAAAATCTAATCAAAATTTCTGGGAATTTACTCAGTGATGCATCTTTTAAAAAACAATCATTTTTTATGACAAAGTTTTAATTTTGTGTAAAAAAGCTTATCTTATAGTGCACCAACACACTCACGTACACTCACACTTGCTTTCATTTGTATTGAGTAGTAATCGCGGGCGTCCTGGCACAGGGGTAACGTGTCTTCCCCGTTATCTGGGCTTGCCGGGTTCGAGTCATGTTTGCAACTATGTGTTCATTCTGTGAGGTGTGTGAATGTGCCCCACCCCTGTAAAAAGGGGTTGTAAAAGAGAATGTGTAAGTCATCTTTATTTGAGCTACAAGTCAGACTTCTGCCCTCTGGATGATCAGTGTTCTTTACCCTCAGAAGCTACTGCACCCCCTTTCCGTGGAAACATGGACACGACAAAAAAAGTAGTAATAGCTAATATTCTTTACTGTAAAATAACTACTTGGTCAAATACCATAAGTTAAAATATGCCTTTATTCAATGCTAAAATCCATTGAAATTATTTATTTTTACGGAAAATTGTCCATTAATGGGTTACTATTTTACCCAATTATTCTATTGATATTATTTGTTTCTGGTGATTATTCAATGAATTTTGTAGCTATTATTTAAGATTGCTATTGTATCAAAAATTTGTATGAGGTTTTCAAGATCTCTGAATTTTGAAACATTTGCGATCCATTAGGAAAAATTACTCTTTTTTAAATTATATCCTTATTATTTTCCCAAGATCGAAGTTTAATAACATGTCTCAAGCTAGAGCCTTCATGCATGCGTTTATATTCGAACAAAACAAAGATGTTTTATCAAAATGCTTTAAAGTTAGGTACATTGATAAAATTGATAACGTTGATAAAATTAGGTACAATATAAAGATATTGTACTGATATAAATGTTATAAATGTTAATAACTGATATAAATGTTATGGTATTTTTTGTTCATTTTCATTCGAATTATTACGCTATTTTTAGAATTTAGTCTTGAAATATTGCAAAGAATGCAAACAAATCTTTCTTTATGCTTTTTTGAATTATTTCGATAATGAAATTATGTTTTAAAGGAATTACTTCTAAAAATTTAAATAAAAATGAATATCTAAATGATATATATTATATCAATCCTACAACTTTTTTGGCCAATTTTTTATTATTTTACTCTAAGACGAAAACTTACTTTTATTATAAAACTAACTGCAATAATTAAATGTATAAAAATAAAATCCTTTATATATAAATATTTGAATTTTATGGCATTATTTTTAGAAAATACAATTATATGCAGATATTTTTCATGATCTTACATTATTAAAACGTTTGAAACTCGATAAAAAAAAATAAAATACAATAATAATTTATAATATTTTCTTCCTCTCAAATACATTAAAATAATGTCTCATATCAAGTCTTTCGTAATCGATATTTCTCTGAGCTTGCAGAGTAAAAACAAAAATAAAGAAGAAAAAGAGAGAGAAAAAAACACAAAATATTCAGAAAATAATGTAGTTTCAAAACCCAAAAAGTAATTTTCTCAAGTGAGCTAATTTGGACTCAGAAGGAAGGAGAATTGCTTTCAAAAATAATTTGAAATATCCTCGGTGGCGGAAAATTGTTCTAAAAAGGCTTTCGAGCGAGTCCATGTTCACTTTAATTAATCACTTAGGGCCTCGTCCGTCGAGTGCCCAAATACACTCAAAATAGAAAACTGTAACTAATGAATTCCCATCCCGCGTTTCCGCCAATAGGAAGTCAGTGCTACAATGTATTCTTCTCTTAGTTTATAACCGTATTTCGTCAACGTGAGTTTGGATTGAATTTCTTCATAAAATGCGGTTGTTGGTTCCAAAGTGAGAAATATATTTAGGTGATAAGTATTTAGGATGTTTATTTTTTAATTCACTTCCATTTATTACATTTTGTATCTATTTAAAAAGATTGATGTATTATTTTGGTATATTATCAATAACTGTGGCAAAATTAATGAAACTAGCAGGAGTGGATACACCTCCCTTACAGGAATTTTCGCGAATAATCTCCAATGAAGGTTTTGTCTTCTTGTAATAGAAAATTATTGGTATTGAAAACATGCTGAAATACCTTGAAAGCATTGGTCAATAATAGAGATCTTTTGCTTGAATCTATATTAACCCGTCATACCAACATGAAAAGTCGCGCGTATTTCCACATACGCTATAGTAAATTGTAAATTTTCAAAAGCGTAACTATTAAAATTATATTGTAAATAGCTTAGGATTAATAACTACAATCCCTTTAAACATTTTTTACTTTAAAAGAAGCAGAAACAATGCAAAAATAGGTTGCAATAACAATATAAAATAACCACAGGTTAACTGAATTGATTTAAAAACAATATAAATGGAATTGTCAATATTTTTAGAGAACAATCTGCATATAAAATATAGAATTACAAAGACACAGAATTGGTGTATGAAAAGGAAAAAGTAATTGGAAGTTAGATATGAAAAGGAAGAAAACAGTTTCATTATTTTTTCATTATCCAGTAGCAATTTGAGCAAATGTGTTTAATGTGCTCCAAACATAAAAATTTCTGACAAATCTCGCAGCTGAACCTCGTGATTCTAGTCAGCTTTTTGGCAGAGTTTTTTCCCCGCCGTTAATACTTAATTCGGCTTTTCTCTTTTGAAATTTTAATTTTAGCTCACTTTTTAGAGATGTAGGTGCTTTTTTTCAACATTTTCCTTCGTAAGTGCATTTGCCAGCTGTCGCCAGTCTAAACCAATACGGGGTTATTTGTAAAATCATACAAAATCAGATGTGACAAAAACTTACAGGAACGATCGCTCGTATCTTTAAAATACAAATATCTGATCGGACGAGACCTATTAACGCCACAAACTTACTACGATAACTGAAAGTAGATCAAAGGGAGGGGGACAAATAGTCAAAGGCAGGCGCTCTCAGTGCCATCAGATCTAAAGTTATAAAACGAAATTCATCCCCAGTGTTTCTCTCACATACTCACTCCCGCTTGAAGATTAATTGAATTTATGATTAAAAAAAAGTAGCGACTGCTTTGTAAGCGCTAGTGAATAATAGAGATCTTAAACGTGGTTTTAACATTTTAGCTGAATCTATCAAAAAGGTGTGTATTTTGGAAGGCTATTCTTTTATCTATCAAATAAAAGAAATTGACCTGAAACTACAATCGTGGATAATATACCTTCTTTTATTGAATAAACAATGATTATTCCAATGAAACAATGATTAGGTACAATGATGTAATGATTGTTTCAATGGTACAATGATGCATGTAAATACGATGGTTATTCTAATGATCATTGTATTTGCATGCATACGATAGTACAAATCTAAAAGCCATCAAGCCATGAAGTATGTTAATAAAATTTTTAATGTAATTGGAATCTGTTCAAAAAGAAATAAGTTAATAAAATTTGTTAATGTAAATGGAATCTGTTCAAAACGAAATATGTTAATAATATGTGTTAATGTAAATGGAATCTGTTCAAAATTTGATTAAAATTTGCAAATTTGGCCATTAGTCCGTATATGAAACTCCGTCTGTCAAACATTTAATATTATTATTGTCTACACAGACAGAAAGTCACAATGAAAAAATTGCGTTTTTCGAACTCTGAGAGTTCTTGAACATGGATTTGAAATGCCAATTACAATACCTCTATACGTTGTATAATTGAAATTAAAAATTGGTTCAAAAATTTCTACAAATCCTACAAACCTTTCTACAGGGTATCAAATTTGGTTTTACCTGTTTATTGGATAGCAGGAATTTATGAAGAATAAGCTTTTATTTCTACATCTATCGAAATTTAATAGCTTTCTTTATTACTTTTAGAAAATGATCCTTTCTCTATCGCTTCAGAAGTCAAGATAGTATCTTTTAACATATATTAATTTTAACTTCTTGCCTCGTTCTGTTATATTTATATTTATTCTTATTTTAATTTTTAAATATTTAATAATAATAATATAAACATTTAAGAATAAATGTAATAAATATAATATAAATATTTAAGAATAAATGTACTGCATCTTGAAATTCCATTTGATTTTGTTATTCCATGAAATTTCTAACACCAGTAGAAGGTTTGACAGCAACATAAATAGCTTTATTCTTATGAATAAAAACATCTTCGTTTTAATGTTAAATACAAAATATTATTCTCATTTTAGCTTATATAATCATGATAATAGTTTTAGCCTTTCATTTTTGACGTAAACTTTATTGCCAGGTAGTACATCCTGTTGTATAATATTATACAATAGTGTTCAATATTATGTTATATCGATATAGATAATATTATACAATAGTGTTCAATATTATATTTAATATAATACAATATTCTACAATATTAGGAATATTTTTTCGTATCATACAATATTGGGATTATTATTTCATATCATACAGTATTGTATAATATGTATGCTACTAGGGTTACATAAAAATTATGCCGCCCCAAAGACAAAAATTCGTGAAAGCAAACTGTATAAAAATGGAACAAAGTATATAAATTCGAATCTTATTAAACATTTTATTCATTTTTTTATTTAAAGAATATAGCAACATATGAGTAAAACATTATATTACATTCACTTACATTTCTTGTAACTTTTCATTTTAATTAGACATTCATTCTATCAAATCCATAAAAATTGATATAAAAGTGAATCATTACTAACATCAGTAATAAATATGTTCATCTAATTAAGAAAAAATATCTACAAATAATCGTTTCTATGAATAGTTTTTTTCTATGAATAGTTTCTATGAATAGCACAATTTTGCTTTTAGAATCAAAGATATATTGCATGAAATTCCATTTAAAGCCCCACCACAAATACGTTTCTGTATCTCATATGGCACCTTTTCATTTTGTATAAATGTAAGTGTAAATGTAAATAAAATCAATATATAAATGTAAGTGGACTTTAAAAGTATAAGAAAGAAATAAGGAAAATACCTTGAAATCAATTTGAAAGAACCATATAAATAACAAAATAATAATTATTATTATATGTTTATATCTGATCAATTCAAATGCATATCAATATCAACCAATCAATTTCAATCACATATAGCGTAAATAGGCCAATAATACCCAGCAGTCTTCCAAACAAATCAACAAAATGATTTTCTTCCTATGGTAACATTGTATCACAGTGTTACCAATAATATTCAGCTGCCTTCGAAATAAATAAGCAAAATAATTTTCTACATATGGTAACTTTATATCACAGCATTGGTAACATTGTTTGTTCCATATTTCAAATAGTAAAAAAAGATAGTTTGTAACCTTTTGACAAACAGGCGGACAATTCTCTTAATGAAAGATCAGGAAATCCTAGAACATCATTCCAGTATTGCTAAACAGTAATCAAACCATCTGAAAGAAAGAAAGCTCAACAAAGTTATTGAATAACCAACTCCTGTTAATGAATTCCAGCCCAGAAATGCGGAAATAGAATCTTGCAGATTATTTATGCTTTGAATCTTCATCAAAACGGATGGACTGTTCTTAATTACCATTGGAAATTGAATATCTTTTTTCCTTCTAATAGAATATAAGATGGCATCTTAAAATTTATGATAGAATAAAATATATGCGGTTGCATCGGAACCCTCTTTGGGATGCTGGAATAATAAACCACGTTTTTAGGTGATGCATGTTCTTATTTTAAAATGTGTGCCTTTATCGGCTTCAATACGGAATGGAAATATCGGGTTACGGAGAACGCAATAAATTAGCTTACATTATTAACGATGCATAACGTTAGGCAGAAAAAAATATACTTTTATTTATGATAAAAGGTAAGGCTTATGAGGGAAATGCTAGAATAAGCTTCATAATATTCATTTTATTTACTTTCTTTGTGTTCGTCTTTGAGATAGGAATTCATGAGCTTCATTTATGATTTTCTGCAAATATTACACATAGTAAATGATAAAAAGATAATTACTCAACATATATAAAAGTTTGACATTAATATTTTATTATTATCAATGCAGTAGGATATCGCTAAATTAATAAAGCAGTGCATGAATCTTACTCCACTGGGAAAATCCTTAAGCAATACATTTTTTTAAAAAAATCTAAAATAGGAAGATATGCACTACGCTGAAAATGTATTAAAACACATTTATAATTATATAATTTATTATTTATATTATTTAAAGAAAGTTATCTAAAATTATTAAACAGAGTGAATGATAAAATGATAACTATATGGCACATTGAATAACTTCTTAGAATTTATTTATTTATTCGTTTCAATGGCGTAAAGCCTCACTCAACGGATATAATCCGTGTCTGAATTTTACTCAAAATAAAGAATCTTCGATACTCTTTTTTTCGGTATAAACAAGTCCGATGTGTTAGATCCTGAAAATTTGCTAAAACAAATTTATAATTATGTTATTTATTATTTACATTATGAAAAGAGAGTTGGCTAAAAATATTAAACAAGGGCAATGATAAAAAGATAACAATATGTCATATTGTAGTAAAGTGTTCGAGAATTTACTTTTTTTTTTCTTTTCGATGGAATAAAGCATCTCTCAATGAATGTAATCGGTGCATTTATCTTACTCTTAATATGAGATATTCGATACACATTTTTTTCGATTTAAAATACCTCGATGTGTTCTATTCTGAAAAATTGCTAAAACAAATTTATAATTAGGGAATTATTATTTATATTATTAAAAGAAAATTATCTGGAATTATTAAACATTGTCAATGATAAAAAGATAACTATATAGGCGCATTGAAACGCTTTCTAGAATTTATCTATTTATTCTTTTCAACGAAGTAAAGCCTCATTCAACAAATATAACCCGAGTCTGAATCTTACCATTAATAAGACACAACCGATACACATTTTTTTTTCGATATAAAATAACTCGATGTACTCGACTTTTGAAAGATCTCTAAAACAAATTTACAATTAAGTTATTGAATATTTATGCCATTACAAGAATGTAGTCCAAAGATATTTTTTCTTAGTTAGGGTTAAAGCTTTGTCTAAAAAGATATAACAATGTCTAGAGATATAACAATTCTGCATGACTAAGGCGATGCATTTTAATACATGATTTAATTTATTATGCAGTATTTTCCAGCAGCTTCCTTATTTCCCTAAAAGGTTTTAATTTTATTTCAAATTTATAATCATTATGGTATGTTATTGCATGAGTTATTTATGCTATTATATGAAATTATTTATGTTATTACATGAAAGTTATCTAAACCTGAATAATCTGATGCTTTTTAATGTACTATGCAGTAATTTTCAGAGACGTCCTTATTTCAAGAGAAGGTTATTGGTCTGTTGATACAATGTTTTCTTTTTTTCTGACTAAATCTCATTAGCAACGTCTTGAACTATCTGAAGATCACTAAAATCTATTTGATAATCTTAGTTTCCATCAGCTCATTTATGCAATTGCTATTCACTTAGATCTTCTAATCTTGGCCAGAGAAGTACATTAAATGATTTAATCCTCAATCGGCACTTTTTCAACAGAGTTACGTTCGACACCGCTATCCGACCAAATCTTCTTCTATGCATAAATAAGGATTTCATTAAACACTCAACACATATTCATACTCAAGATGTATCCCAATCCTTAATATCGAATCTTCGTCCCCTGTTCTCAAACATGGTACATTAAAAAAATCGCTTTTATTTACATTTTGACTTTTTTTTTTACTTTTTTTGGGATAATAATTAGTTTTAAAAGGTTTGTTAAGAGAGGGAGTATGAAGTATTGTTCTTGAATTTATCCTTAAATTGTAAAGTGCACTTAAGGTGGGATATTATGACACATTGTTCTTGAATTTATCCTTAAATTGTAAAGTGCACATCAAGTGAGAGAGTATGACACATTGTTATTGAATTTATCCTTAAATTGAAAAATGCGTGATAAGTGAGGGAGTGTACAGCACTAATATTGAATTTATCTTTAAAAATGGATACTTAGTCTTAGATTACAAGCATCTTAGATGATGTATTTGCTCCTTTTATTTTAAATGAAATGTCAGTTAATTTCCTAATGGTTTAGGCTATTTTTATAATAATGGGTTTATTGAGATTAAGACAAGAAAACTAAGGTAATTAAAAATACACTAATATATTGAATTCATAGAATTTCATATATACATTAGCTCATTTTATAAAAAGGTTGGCAATACTTTCCAACTTATTTAAAAATACAAATACTGTAATTAACACAAAAATACAAATATTGCCTTGTAGTCCATTTAAAAACACTAAAAACAGTTATATAAGGATTTTAGCTATAATAAGATACCAAATTTACTTGCAGCTGAATTATTGTGTTATATTATACCCGGCAATAACCCTGTTTACTTTTTATAGACAGGCGAAAAGGAATTTTTTCAATGAACAATTTTGACCATAAATGAATAATTTAGGAAAGAAAATAACATACGATGCATAAAAACCTTTTATGAGCAGGTAAAAACCAAAACCTAATTATAAGATAAGCAGAATAATAGATATTATATGCGATCGTAAAAGGTTGTTAAAAATAATATATACATCAGTAATATAATCAGAAAAAAAAAAGAAAAAAAAACGTTTGGAAAAATTTATTCACTGCGTAGTGATGAATAAATGTTCCTAATAACTATAACTTCTTATAATAATAATATTATTATATTATTCGATTATAATAATGTTTTTTTAAAAAATAATATCCTCTGCAAATTAATATAAATAATGATGAGGGAAAACTAAATATCATTTCCCTTTAAAATTTTACTTTATTCCGATAATTTATTACGAAAAATAAATATTTTTTTTCCGAAAGATTAAATTGCGCCAATAGTTTTCTGGTTCACATTCGTTCAATTTGAACTTATTTATTTTTATTAATTCTTATTTGAAAAGTGGAAATTCCGCATATACTAACTTAAGTAAAAAAAGAAAGCCTTTATGAAGATGGTTTGGATTCTCCATTACTTATTATGTGATTAATAATGACCTTTTTTTCAACTGCCAAAAATTCTAAATATTTCAAACTTATTTTCTTATGAAATAAAAAAGAACTTTAAACCCTTCATGAACGATCTCCTTTATATACAAACCTAACAAAAAATGCAAACAAATTCAGATCATTTTTAATTAAATAAATCTCTACCACATTTACAGATAATCTTACTTCGGAAGAAAAGAAAAAAACAATTGCTTTATACATAATTTTTGACTGAGATACGAAAAAACAATTTTTTTAGAAAGTTCAGCGGTGGAAATGCTGGCTGAACTTAATCCTATTATCCTGCAATCCCTGAATGACATTCTTGTATTATTAAGCAACTATCATGCCATCAAAACGAAAGTCGACCCCTTTAAATTAGAAGAACAAAAAAAAATGAATGTCGGTTTGGAATATTTTCTGCAGATTATTTATGTTTTGTCTCTTCTTTAAACTGAATGAGGAAACGAGTCTTCATTAATTAACACTGAAAATGTATTTTTTGAAGGAACTTATAAGATATGTGCAGCGAAACGTCTGTTTTTATAGAAATTGTTATGGAGTTGATAAGAAGGACGAATAGGACTCATCTTAGATTTTGCATGCATTATTTAAAAGTTTTAACCCGAGTATTCTACAATCCAAGTTGAAAGTAGGAAAATGTTAATAACTAGATGGTACCCGGTGCGTTGCTGCTGCAGAAGAAATAATCCTGGAAAAATCGTTTGGAATTTGAAATAGCCATCGTGTTTAATTCAGAATGATACTAATAATGATATTTATTCTCTCATCGACAGGGAATTTTTTGAAATTGAAAAATATATAAAGGAGAAGCATAAGTAGTATTTATTCAATTTTGCAAGCAAATATTTATTTTTTATATTAGATTTGTGAATTCTTTTAGGATTGTAAAGCTTGGTGTTCTTTCAGAATGGTAATGAAGGAAAATTTTTATGGTATCTCGTGATTCATTTAATATTCGTTCAGAATTCTCAAGTTTAATATTAGAAAAAATGATTAAAATATTTTCTTTTAAAATTTATTAAGCATAGAAAATATAATCATAACATAAAATCTTTGATATAATTGAGAAGACAATTTTTTGAAAACTAAAACTTTCTCGCACTCTCTCTAATAAAATTATTACCTCAGAGAAAGATTTATATTGCATTTACGATAATAGCTACAAAGTATTAACATCTAGCTTGAATTTAGTATCTTTACTGAATCTGTAGTGTCTCCTTCGCAAGTTATTTGGTGGTTATCTATGGTTAATAAATGCGGAAAATAGATCCATTTTTTATAATACTTAATTTTTTATAATACATTTTACTATACCTATAACCATCTCATAAGAGCAAGTAATAAGGATTCAAAGTTTCGTCGCAATCGGATGAACTGTACGGCAGCGCATAAAAGACATACAGACAAGCATTCATTTTTATTTATATAGATGTCATAAATCATTGCAAAATAATGACTAAGTCTCTTGTGCCTGCTACGGAGGAAATGGAATTTTGTATTGCACAAATAACAACGTCAGTAAGAGTTCTAATTGTCAAAGATTTCATGAAAATTACCGATTAATGAATGAATAAAATTGCGCTTTTTTCTGATGTATGTGAGTCATTTTTATTTACTCTTTAGCATTCGTATATTTTTAATTAACCATAATTCTGCATTCAGTGACATATGAGTTTAATTTTCTCCAATTAAAATGTCTTGTTAAAATACTATGCCAGATCTGTAATATCGCTTCTTTGCAATTTTAATAACATCCTGAAAATAGGGATTCTTAAAGGGTGCTGAATCGAAGTTAGATAAATGACTTATGAAATCAGAATATATCTGGCAACTTCGTGACTAATTTGGGGAATTAATTAAAAAAATATTGAAAGTTCTGACAAATTCATTAATTTTTTGTTGTCTCTACGTCCCTACTAATTTGTAAATTTCTTTGAAAAAGTCAAAATTTTGCTGGGACTGAGATTTAAAAATACTCTCAAGAGGAATAAATTTGCTATTGAAGGGTTGATCGCAAAGTGAGCTCTCTGCTTTTTGATATTTGACACAATGCTGCTGTCATTAATGTTCACTATAATGCTGCTGTCATTAATGTTTGCATAATTTATTTATAATGATGTTCTTTTCTAACACTGTGATTGAAATTTGACTGCTTGTTTTTCACGATTTTTCACTGAATAGAGGACAGTTTCCCATTCTACAGAATATTAGGCTTAATGCATAGTATAATCACAGGAAGATTTTTCATAATAATATGTAGTGTTAATGAGAAGTTATTAACTCAATCCTTGAAAAAATAGATAATTTTTGCAGAAAATTCTGAAAATTAGAATCATTTTTTATTTATAAATTTTTTCAATTTAAATTTGTAATTATTTTTTTCAATATAAGAAATTCCAATTATAATATAATTATCAAACTAGAATAGCTAAAAATAAAATCAGATGCATTTAAATACCCTAAATTGTTACTACTCCATTGCACTCCAGACTCGAATATTCATTATAAACGATATAGACGATGAAATGTTTAAATAAAAAAATTGAAAAACAGCAAAACACACCCACAGAATCATGAAGATGAAAATCAAGTTTTTGTAAATAAGGAATAATGTTACAACTAATAATATTCGAAAACACGAATAGAATAAATTCAACTATTTCCTGAAGATAAGTTCCGCCATTTTGAGGTGAGGTTAGGTTTTCAATATTGAGCCAAACATCAAAATAACAAAAATAAAACATTGAATGAAGAGGGTACAGCAAGCGGTTTGGAAAATGATGCATGCGTTACTGAATACCAGCAATTTTTATAGAAATACCTGTTTAAATTTCTTATATCCTAATAAGCAAGAAATTAATGTATTTCTGCCAGAACTATAAAATTAAAAATGTGCATTAGAATTTTACTCATTTAGAATTTGAAGTTAAACGTCGGTCAATATTTTGCAACATAATTATTTGTTCAAAAATTTCTTAATTCGCAAATTTCTTAGTTCCAAAATTACAGGCCTATATCCAAAGACAGTAAAAATAATTGAAATAACTTGAAATTATTTTAGTTTTTATAAATATAATTTTATAAATAGTAATGATTTAAAGATTATGTACAGATTATAATTTATTTCAAACAATGTTTATTTTTCCATGTTTTGAAATCAGATATAGCATATTTTTAATTAATAATGCATAATTAACTGATTTTCAATCCAATTCCTTTTTTTTTAAATGTACAGCTCTTTATACTTTATAGAAATGATACTGAGGTATAAAAACCCATAAATTAATTGATCCTATAATTTAAAAATAAATGCTCCAGAATGAGGTGGTATGATCATAGTAATATCAATAAAAGCAGTAAGATAGCATTCATATCAAAAAATAATATGTATTTATAAGAAATAAAAATAATCTGTGATATATTAAATAATAAGTTGTGACCAAAAGAGCGCCAAAATTTTAATTCTGTCAGGGTAGACCATTAAAATCAATAAATCATACCAATTAAGTTAAAAATACATTTAATGACATTAAAAGACGTGATTTACATGGGGACAAAACTATTTGACAATAACATTTAACATATACGCATTAAAATAATATTCGGGGACTACATCATGCTTTATGTTCGCCCCCAGGACATGGACTGATTGTTCATGGCAGTGGCCGGTAGAGGGCTGATGAAAACAGCTGAGGTTACAAAGTAATTTTATAATAACTAATAATAAGTAATAACATATAACATTAATAATAAATAAACATATAAAACTAATAATAAGTAAACATATAACATTAATAAAACTTTATATTTCATATTAGTTAAATATTAATACTCATAATCTGAATCAAACAACATGCTTTTTAAAAATTTCAATTCCATGATTCTAAACTGAAGAACTTTTCAATACATATTTTTTTTAACTGGAGTAAACTCCATAAACAGATGTTACAAGAACAAATACTTTTTTCCTGTCACATTGAAGCATTTCTTTAACGCTGTCCAAAATCAAAAATTAGTACCATGGCCTTTCGAAATACCATAAGGAATTTTTATGCATTATCTAATAAGAAGAAATGTCGAATAAGCCGATTTTATGTTACTGCATATCCTTACACGAGGTAGCATTGTGTTAACTGCTTCTAAGACTGAACGATAGAAGGCTGTTATTCATGATAATGATTCTATCTCCATTATTCCGAGGGTAATAAACGTAAATAATGGAAGGTAAAGATTTTTCTTTAAACTGAAGTATAATGCTTGTTTCACTCAAGCAAGGATATCGTTCACTAAAATGTATTCCTTGAATCAGAATATAACATATCCGCATCCATCTTTATAACACTTTTAATTAAAAATAGAAATACAAATTTCCACTTTTATACAGACAGTTTTGCTATTTTTTAAAACTTTTCAAATATTTTTCATTGTCTAGGAATTCTGATTTTTTTATATAGATTTTATGTTGGTTGAAATAGTAATAAAAGCTTTAACGTTTTCGACAATGAAAATTGCCATTTTTGGTTTTAAATAACTCAGGCTTCTATGCAAGTATAATTTTATACTGAACACTTACAGGCATAGAATGAATGATTTATTACAATTATAAAGTGGTTGAAAGTATATATTACTCGACGTATTTGTATTTTTTGATCAATCAAATATGCGTTATATTTCGATAGTTTTAAGTGTTCATAACCACAAACCGATATTCAGAGAAAAAATAATTTTGAATAAAACGAATATAGAATTACCACATTTTATGGACGTTGACTTACTATTACAATGGAATTATTTTCTTTTAAATATTTTAATAATTAATTCTTTTTTTAAAAAATAAGGAATGCCTTATAAGTTGAAAATATGCAAATTATGAAATATTTATTACATGATGATATCGCTTAAAGAATAATATTATAAACCAGAAAAAAACATATTTAACAGGTAAGTAATATATTTTGACAATTAAAATAAACATGGATAAAATTTTATAAGATTTTAACAAATTGAATAGGTTTTTTCGTACTGAAATTTGAAGAAAATTAGTTTAGAGATAATGTGAAAAGATTCTATATTTCTATCCAAGAAGTTCAAGTTGTATTTATTGTTAAATGATAATCTATAAAATTTTGACTTTTCAAAATATAAATTTCTGTAATCAGTATAATGTTTTTCTTTGTATCTTGTTGAAAATACAATATTTTTAATCAAGGCTTGTTTCCAGCTCCATTCAGCCAATTACCTTGTATTACTTTTAATGTTTATGTTCTCATTTAAAGTTATTCTAAATGTTCCCCGATCCATTACATCTCCTTTCAGTGTTCCTTCATTTCCAAGTATTATTATTTTGAATGTTTAAAACGTAACAATTTTGAATGATTAAGAATTCTTTCCATTTACATAATGAGACAACGAAGATATTTTTCTCCACTTACTCTTTAAATGATTCTCTTATTTCTAGGAATTTATCTTAGTTTCGTCTTTAACAGACATCTTAATCTACGATATTATTTGTTGTATTTTTTACTTATGCAATATTTCTAAGTCATTACATGAGAAAATATGATTTCCACTTTGTTTAATTACAACTTCATAAACCTGCAACAAATTGTAAAAGTTTATAATATAACAATAAACAGTAGGTATAAGACTTTTATCGTATCTGTGCTATTTCTTCATATTCTATTGATGCATGTTTCTGTTTCACAAAAACGTGCATAAGATTTATTTATACTCAGTTTTGCCAATTTCATTTTGTGATTGGAAAGTGGAGAATTTTTCAAATTATGTTAGTTCGGCGCATCTTTTATTCCATAGAGTTCTGCTCCAAAGTCCAAAATTTCCTTTTCAAAACAATACTTAATGGGATTTTTGTTAAAAATCACCTTTTCTCCAAATGGTAGATATAATTGCACTAATTAATGAAGTACAGTGACGACATGTATTTCCTTAACAGTCGGCATATTACATAAATTAAGTCATTTTTTCTGCTTTGTGACTTTACGCCACGAAGATAACGATTAGGTAGCATAGCAATAAAGAAAGAACACGAATTCAACTTCTAGTCCAAAGTTACCTTGTTCGAAATATGTTTCCATAGAAAACTGACTCTAAGAGGGTCCAGTGAAAGTTAAATGAGTCAACTCTTGTCGCTATAAAACTGTATTTTACATAACATGGTGAAATCGTGGGGAACACAAGCTCAAATTCTAATTTTAAAAAGTAAAGGATAATTTCAATCTAAGTGGCAATAGCAGAATTCTCAGATTAGTACATGTTAGAATACGGAATAATGTGATATGTTCTGTTATTTTTGTAAATAATTTTATCATGTAATGAAATAAAATATTTGCAATATTGTAATATTATTCGAAAGTATTGATTTTTACTATCAACCACCTAAATAATATGTATACTAATAATAGTTTTCAGTGATTCATGATTTAAAAAAAGATTAGATTTTTAATGAAAATATAAATATGAATTTCTGCTTACATGTTTAAAATTTTTTCGTTGCAAGTGTTAAAAATACTAAATCTATTAAATATGCAGAATTCTAATAGCATAATTACTTCTAGTAAAAACAGTCGAAATAACCTTACTTTTGAGATAAAAAGAAATAAATTGCAAGATATAAGATGAGAATCCATGTCATGACCAATTTTCTTTCAGTGAATTCCCCATAGTTATATACTTATTGTGGTAACATTCTTTCAGTTAATATATTTCTCAAAGAACGTTATCAAAAAAAAAAAAAAATGCCACAAGCGTTGATAGCGGTTTAAGAGAAACTTAAAGTCATAAAGTCTTATCGAGAATTGCTCATAACATAAAGATTCTTTTCTGCTGTTTCTAAGAACCTTCATTTTGAATACCATTATTCTGAGGGGAAAAATATCAATTTGATGTATTGACTTAAATTTTACATTGTTTCCTTTAATAAGCTCGAGACAAGCATGATTTGTAATATAAGAACTGAAAAATACGGATTTCACCACATATAAAATATCTTTATTACACTTTTCAAACAAAACATGTATTTTCTGATACACTTATGATGTAAAACTTCATGGACATTTATTTTAACATTTTCTTAATAAAATAATAATATATGCATAATAATGAGATTAGATATTGACAGATTTATAATCTTTAAGAATTACGATCTAAATCATTTAAATTATACAATTTTTTTAAAAAAAGAATGTTATTTAGAGAAATAAAGGTTAAAATTGAACCAGAATATGCTAGATATACTGCTTGCTCATTATTTAATGAAAATGAAAGCAAGTGAAAAATCCAAGAAAATATTTTTTTTTTGTATTTCTGTATTGATATAAAGGCAATATATATTTTTTGATAGGATTTTTTTTATTTGATCTATATGATAAGCATATTATTTTGATTTTAAAATTCCATCTTTTTATAATCGAAAATATTAATGTGAGCAGGAATGTGGACGTTTAAGTGTGTTCTAGCTATTTAAGGTCAATTTCGATTTCAAATTTTGTCTACATTGTTTAACATGGAATGTCACATAATTGTTTAACTAGTCGTAGGTACTGATTTTCATTCTTTTCTTGGTTATAAGAGTATATCTAATAATATGTAAGGAAATATGTTAAAAAGAAAATTAAGAAATTATTAAAATGACATTTTCCTATTTTATATAAATAAATAAAAATTTCAAGATATTTTGTTAATGCATTCTACAAGTCTTTTGAGGAAATTTCGATAAAAATTTACAACGTCTCTAATGAAAAATATTAAATTACATTGGTGGAAAAAGAATCCCATTAAAGTCTTGTGCCAGATATGCAAAATTTGGTAAGCGTGTTTATACATCTGAAAGATGACATCAATTCAAATTTCGAGCTTTGCTCATAAGTAGTTGCGACACTCAGAATTTGCATATCAGAATTGCTTTAAATGAGTGTCTTAAGGTTCTTGACAGTTATTTATCTTTGAAACTTGGTATATTGATTTGATGTTAGCCAATAATGCCTTTAAAAAGAAGTCACAATCAACTGCTCACCAAGTTTGAACGGCAATATAATTACGAGAAGGTGGACTTTCGTTCCACGATATTACAGAAAGATTTGGTCGGAAAAATCTACTGTGCATGACTGTTGGTAGCAGTGGTCAAGAGATGGGTCTGCTTCAAGAAGACCGGGTTCTGGGCAGTCATGTGACATAACTGAGAGTGAAGACCACCGTATTTGGTGTAGAGTTGTGGCGCATCGTACTGCGTCTGCCATAGAAATTCGAGATGCAGTTGGTACCAAAGTGGCACAAAGAAGTGTTAAAAATTGGTTACTTCAAATACAATTTCAAGAC
>JAPMOQ010010518.1:69420-89133 GCA_026543055.1 Argiope trifasciata | reverse complement strand
AAATGATTTAAATCTAATAAAACAATAAAAATTATTGTTTTGAATAATTTTATAGCATAAAATATATAAAAAAAATTTTGAAATTCAATAGTAAATGGCCAAAAAATAAAACTTATTCCAGGTTTTTTTTATTTTCGAATTTGACAAAATATTGTTTAATGAGATTTTCAAAAAAATTACGAAAGAGTTAAATATTTTAATCAATCAATTTGTCAAAACAATCATTCTGATTTTCACATGTCTATTTTCCGCTGATAATCTATACAGAAATTTTGACATTTACAGCATTTTAACGAGTACAAATTCAACATATAAATTCAAATTCTTTTATTATTTCAAGAGGGGATCTAAAACCAATTTTCATAATAAGATTCCAGATGCCAAAGCAAAAGTAAAGAGATATTTTAAATTTCTTACTTTACTGATTACTTGAATAACTATTCTCATAGTTTGATTTAAAAACAACATACATAATAATTGATTTTTCCTGAGCTGCTTTGAGAAACAAGACCTTTAAAAACAATTGTTTTAGCGATATATTTCAACATTTTTAGAAAATTATTTGTCTTAGGTTTTCATAGAAATTCGCATTTGGTTTAAAGAAATGCGAATGTGAAGTTTCACTACAATCTATTTCGTAATCCCCTTGTAGATTTATTATGGGTAACTTTATATTTCCTGTCATTCGTATTTTCGAAAAGTTATTATTTTTTATTTCACATTCGGTTTCGATTAAAATATAATTGAAAAAGAATAGTTCGAAAAAAAAAGTTCGATCATCTCTTTCTTGGTTTTAATAAGCTAAAAACCGTTATATTAAGTTTCATCCAATCTAGGATTCCCCATATTTTCATCTTCAGTAGAATAACAATAAAAATTGTTTCCCAAAACGAAATTCATAACAAAAAAATAATAATGGGAATACTAAAAGTATTCATCTATAATGGCAGTTGAATTTTTACATCTACTTAAAAATGCCTATTCATGCA
Organism: Argiope trifasciata; assembly: GCA_026543055.1. Lineage (NCBI taxonomy): Eukaryota > Metazoa > Arthropoda > Arachnida > Araneae > Araneidae > Argiope > Argiope trifasciata. Next base: position 88,144 of record JAPMOQ010010518.1, on the reverse strand, counting down.
CTTACAATGGAATTTAATTGGTTTTTTGGTGTTGCTTTATTAAATTTTACTATCTTGTGCAGTGAAATATTGTGAACTTTCGTAAACATTCGATCTTTATTTTTTTGATAAGTCTCTATTTTCCCAGAAGAATAAAAAAAACATAATTCATACAACGTAAAAACAATTCGTAATTACTGATCATAAATTAAACTATCACAATCCTATTTCAAAAAAAAGAAAGAAAAAAGAAGAAAAAAAAAAAGAAAAAAAAAATTCAAGATCTTTATTGAATAAAAGCTTCCTATAATTCTTAGTTCTGAAAAAACTAAAAATTATCTGTGTTTAAACACAACAAAAGTGGTATGCCATGATTCTAAAAAATCGATTCCTCATTTCCTGATTAAAATACAGAAATCTACACAAAATAACAGATGCGACATTGTTCAGGGGTATAGCAGAGAAGCCTTCTGCGGTTGATTATTTGGGTTGCATGGTCCTCCAAGTTGCGGTCTTGCGAGGAGTCAACTACTCCTAATAAAAACAAATTATAAGGAGTTACATAAATAAGGGTAAAAACTGATAAAAAATCATGAATTATTTTTAATAAATTCATAAATAACTAATAAATAAAATTCATCTACATTAATACAAGGGCCTCACACACTCTTAAACATGCCGCAAAATATGATATGTAAACTGGGTTAGTATTGCTTTAAAAGTATTGCTTTAACTAATTTAAATTTCATCAGATAATATAAAATAAAATGTAATAAATATCTGGAAATCGTGAAAAAAATTGGAAACTGAGATTATATAGAAATTAATTTGTTTTTCCTATTGAGTAAGAAAATTATATATCATTGATATTATTTCGTCACAACATTTTATCTATATATGGTTTTAAATATAAACTATTTATAAACATACATATCTAGCATTACTATTTTTAATATCGATACTAACATTAAACTGAATCTATCATGCATAAATAAGATATAGCATTATGTAGAATCATAAGAAAGTTTTTTTTTGTTTCCAAATAATTTATTATATTGAAAACATTTTTGAATTTACAAAAATTCGTTTTCCATTGTGAAGTTGTTAAAAAATATATGTGGTAAAATAACCATACTCAAAAATTTAGCATAAAAATAGGATAAATTTTCTTTTAATTGTATTTTTATTCATGAAAATATGAGTTAAAAAGTTTTAAGCTAAGGTAAATTAAATTAACGCTAAAATAACATTCTTTTATCCTGAAATATATAAATTCAATGACTATTAAATGGCAATTAAGTAATCACTTTGAATGTCTGAATCTCCATAATAAATATATATATATATATATATATATATATATAATTCTTTTTGTGACTGGGAAAGAAAAATATATCTTATTATCTGTATACTACTTTAAAACATTTAACTAAATAATTTGCAATCACATATATTCAATATTCATATATTCGCAATATTAAACGTATCATTTAATCCAAGATGTAATCGATGCGTAAGATATAGCGTTATATAGGACGTTATGTATTCTGAAAAATAAAATAAGCGTTTTGGTTTGCAACTATTAATTTATTATCTATAAAACATTTTAAAATTTACTATGATTCTTTTTCCATTATAAAACTGGAAATTATTTTCTCCTATTAACCAAATCTATTCAATTAAAACAATTAGCGAAATTATAAATTTAACATTGAAACAGCATTATTTCTTCTTAATAGAATTACATCGCATTTTTTGGTCTTGAAAAAATTGGAAATATTTTTTAAATCTTTATCAATTCATGAAATAGGATTATAAGAAATCCTTCTTCGATCTTAAAATTCATGAATTAATTGCTGTATTATTAAACAACATTCATCGAAAATGAGGAATCACGCAGCATTAATAGCGCCGTCCAAAAATCTTAAACAGGGTAATGAGATTATCCATCTTTGTAATCTCACAACAGCAGATAAGTCTCTATTAATTAGCATTTTGAAGAGAATCTTTTAATTCTCCACTTGAAGTTAAGATCAATTTTGCAAACATGTATAGGAAAATATTTTTTTTAGTTGATGGTAAAATTGATTTAGTGTTGAAGAGAGTTTAATCCTAGTTTAAGATTGATAAATGTCTTTTTATTTTTACGTATTCAGCATAAAATACGAATCATGGTTTGAGTCATAAATAATAGCTAAAAATTAATAAATCAACTCATTTATATAATGTGGAGGAAGAATTTGCAGAATCTTTTCCAGAAAAAAGCTAACTATTTTTTTTTTAAATTCTGGAGTGTATTTCTTGATTTGTTACTTTTCCCAAAAGTTTTACAATCACCATCATCACAACAAAGAGCCCTAATTAAAAAAATACAAATCCAAATAAAAAAAGGATTTTTCCTTATTTTGTATCCTTGCCTGGACCTTGAAGAAGTTTTCAGGCCGGATTCTTTTTTTTGGTCACAGTTTTGATTTGCAATCCACTTCTGTACTGTCCTATTGTCCCTTCTTTAAAATTCAATATCGTATAAATAAAGTCTTAAAATTTCGTCTAATATAATATTAGTTTAAATATTTCGAAATATTTTTCAGTTTCCTTCCGTGTGACTAACATTTATTTATAATCTAATGACTAACATTTCTTTAAAGCAAATAACATTCGCATCCATACACAATCTGCTCAAAAATAGTTTTTAATTAGATAAGGAAAAAAAAGTAAAGAATTTTTTTTAACATAATACCAATTGAACACGCAAGTACAGACGCTCTCTTATTTGGTAACGTAAAAGACTGTTATAGGCTATTTTATCTTCATATAAAAATTCTTGTCTCTTTTTTCTCTTTAGAATTCATATGAAGATTCTTGTCTCTTTTTCATATAAAAAATTTTATTTAAGATTCTTATCTTTTTTTCTCCATATTAAGAATTAAAAATTACTTTTTTGCAACTTTCAAACATCAATGAAATTTTCATTTATTATCGATAATAAAACAATGCTGATAAAAAGATTTTATGTTCCAAACTATCCTTACAAGAAGTAACATAACTATATGTTACTAAGGCTGAGAGATTGAAGGCTGTTATTCGTGTTGGAGATTCCGTTTCGATCATTCTAAGAGCAATAAACGTAAATCACGGATCTCGTAGTTTCTGCTACGAATAGAAGAACTCTATTCGTTGAACAATTGCTTCACTGGGAAAGAGTTTTCAAGCTTAAACTAAAAAAAAATTATTATATGCTTGAGATCGTATAGTGTGATGTGAAGGTGAGATGCGTATAAACAATAATGTAGTATTCCTTCATTTACTACATTATTGATTATAGGCATTATTAGATATGTATCTAGTATATAACTAACATTTGAAATTGAACCAAAAGATGCATGTATAAATGTAAATAATACATTGTAAAAAAATGAACTGTATAAAAATTTAAAAACCGTTTATTGTTCGTTTATTGAAAATGTTTTCGTAATTATGATTTAAATATTTTTTTTTTCATCCCTATGCTGCTAGATATATATGGCAAAAAGAGACGTAATATAACAAATAGGAAAATATGGATGAAATTTAATTTCGTATTAAGAAGCAGCACATATTGAAAAGTGTTAAATCAAGAATAAAGGAAAAAGGCGATTACCTAGGGGTAAGTCATTTTAAGGAAGAGTATGATCACCATAAGCGTCACAACGAACTTGCATACTATTTATAAAGATGTCAATAAACATTTGAGACAACTAATTTCTTTTTTCAAAAACTTTCAATTCTTGGTGGGAGGGGGTTTTGGTATTGGAATTACTCTGTGCAATGATTTTTTAGACCACTCCATAGAGTAGGTGTAATATAAGAAGATTTTGAAAGGATAATCCATATTGCGAATATCCTTTTCTTTGAAATAATCATTAACAAAATGAGTTCTGAGTGAATTATCCATATTGTCCGTAAACATGATTTCCCGGCCAATAAAATTCCGGTTCAACCCCACATAGGCTTCAAGAACTTCGGTAATTTAGCATTGTATGGTAACAATACCTGCATCGAAGACATTCTATAGTGTGAAACTGCTCTAATTCTGTCACTACAAAGAAGGATTCCTTAGTAAACTAATCGGTTGATTTCTTTTACTTAGAAGGGATGAAGCGAGACTCTATTCTCTTCAGATGAAGATTTGGCAATAAAAGCTATGTGTTGTAAATCTCAACTCATCATTGAAAAGAACACGATCCCATAAATGTTGTGCTGAAGAATGATGGTTCGGCTTCAAAATAATTAGCATCCCCAGTTGAACTGGATGACTGGGCATCAGGCGCAAATGACCTCTCTCTATATATTGTTTCTTGGAATTCTGATTCCAGAAGTATCAGCAAGGTCACGACGAATTTGCTGGTCTATTATCAGCCTATGTAATTGTGTGTATAATGACAAGTAGTAATGCTATGCAAGTGTCTTTGGTCTGACTGTCTTAGAGTATCACTTGTTTGGAAATGATTCCACAGCTGGTGTACTAATGGAATCATCTCCATTTGAGATTGCCTTGTTTCAGACTTGCCAATAAATTTTCTTCTCTATCGTCGAGTCGTTCATGAAAACTCAATCTCATTGCAAGCAGGCTTAGTTATTTTAAATTCAAAATTCACAAGAATACAAGGAAACTTTCTAGACGTAAATGTCTTCCAGAAGTTCTTCAAAAACTATTGCTAAACATATTTTTCTCTGAAGGAAGGTAGAAATTATGAGCCCTTATCTGCAAAATAGTTCTTAAATAAATAATTCTTTTTTTAAATTGCTACTAATAAAATTAAGTCAGTTTTACTGGTAGAAATTTAAAGACATGTTTGTAATTTTAATTTTGGATATAAGTGTAAGTACTAATAAATAAACTGGAATATAAAAAAATCATATGTATTCCTATATTAGAAACATCATCACATAGATTAAAACTACTTTAAAATCAAACTATAACTCTCCAAACTATAATAGTTAAGATTTTTTTTCAAAGCAAATAATATGGAATAAAATTCAAAAAAAGATTATTTTTTCTTCAGAAAATCTACAAGAATTGTGTTTGGAATCTGTTGACACTTTTGTTATTGTATAATATAATACATTGTCAATAAATATTGTTAAAAAAAGGCCAATTTTTCTAAAGTAATCTAGTTTATCAATTCAATATAGAGAAAATATCTCAATGGATATAAAAAAAGCTTTTTTTTTCAATATGTTTCAAGTACACGAAATTCCATAAAAATATCATTCAAAATGATGATCTCAAATAGTACATTTCCTGAGAGTAAAAAAGCAGACATAACCTTACATCTAAAAATGACAGGAAAAAAAATAGAAACGGAAAGAAAACTTTATTCGAATAAAATACACTCTACCGTTGTAGCTTTTATATGAATTGACTATTTCCTTTCCGGTTCTCAGACCAATTTTCTTCAACAAAATAACTAGCCTAAAGACAAATACTCAGTGATGCTTTTGTTCTCTTAAAATATTTCGTAAAGAGCTTTATCAAAAATATATCGTCAAGTGTTGATAGCAGTTGAAATAAAAAGCTGTAAGTCATGAAGCAAACAACTCCTTATCGTACACAGCACTAGGTGGAGTGTGCTTTTCTGCTGTTTCTTAAAAGATTCGTTCTGGATGCTATCATACACTAAGAAAAAAAAATTTAGACATCCAGCAGTATTATCTTGAATGGCCACATTTCAAAGATTGGAAGTTGGTTATGTCAATAATCACATGCTATATTTTAAAGAAACGGACGTGAAAAAATAAAGTTATATTTCTATTGTTCCATAGAAAAGACATGAAATAAATTGTTTCCAAGAACATATAAAGTTTTTGACTTTCGCTATTACATTTGTACCTTCATTCAGATTATTTCATGATATTTTTGGTTTATTGTATGGGTTTTTTTGTCGATTTTTTTTCTAAATTGTACTTCATTATATGATGCAGACTTAAATTTATATTTTCGAATATAGTTTGAAATGCATCATTACTTTAAGAGAAATACTCAGTTTTTGAAAATTTTGTATTTTTATCTTCAAAATTAGGAAATAGTTGTAAAACAATTGTTTCAATAAATATAAGGCTAAAAATAACTAATTTTTTTCAATCAAATAAGTTTTAAGTCAATCACACACTTTCGGTTCTTTCAAGGATAACAGCATAAGACTGATAAATATTTACAAATATAAATGAATGTTGGTCTGTATGTCTTTTATGCGCTGCAGTACCGCTCAACCGATTGCGGTGAAACTTCGAATGCTTATTTCTTGCACTTATTTACGGGATTATTACAGGCATTATTACTTACGGCAGTGTTTCTCAACCTTTTAGTATTCACGACCCAATTTTCAGTCATAATTTTCATCGCCCCCCCCTTTCAAACCGCATACAATAAAATGAATACAATAATAATGTATTTTGAGTATTTTGGCGCTAAATTTACACTACAACCTTAATTTCAAACTTTACAAATTACCAAGAATACGGAAGTTTATTGACATTTTGCAACACCGATCCTCAGCATTGAAAAAACAAGAATCCTATGCCTTTTTAGTGCTCTTTTATTGAACCATGTCGGGCATTCTCACGGTTTCGCGAGATTTCGGTTTGTCTGGAATTTGTCTATTCAGCTTAAAAGTTAAGCGAGGGCAGATGTGAACAAATATTTTCTCATAGGGAGAAGGAGAAAGTTCTATGACGCCAATTTCAATTCCAGACAATCTCATTCGCGTCGATCCTTCTATCGCTATTGAATGTATTCTGAATGTGTATGTTATATATATTTTCGTGTAATTGCAATTCACCGTATTAAATATTCATGGCAGCAGACTTATGCAGAATTATGGATAAATTTTTAAGCGGGCGTAAGCGAACATTAGACGATAGACAAGCATCAACAAGTACATAGACGAGTGTGATTCCGAAAAAAAAATCAAGAAAATATTCTCAAGAATACTTAAATTTTGGGTTCACAAGTACTGAAGTAAATGAAGAAAAAAGGCCCCTGTGTATCATTTGCTCAAAAATGTTGGCGGCAGACAACATGAAACCTAATAAACTTAAACGACATTTGGAAACGCTTCATAGTGAGTACGTAAACAAACCCAGAGAATTCTTCAAATTAAAATTGAAATCATATGAAAAGCAAATATCATTGTTGAAAAAAACTTTGTGAATGAAAAAGCTTTAATTGCCTCTTACAAAGTTTCATATTAAATAGCCTGTTGTAAAACGTCTCACATCATTGGTGAAGAGCATAGTTTGCCAGCCACAATTGAGATTGTAGAAATTACGTTTGCAGATAATTTTGCAAAACAATTGCAGTCAATACATCTTTCAAATGATACTGTTGCCTATCGAATTGCTGATATAGCTGAAGGTGTAGAGTGTCAGCTTTAGTCGAAGTTACGTGACAATTTTTTTTCAATACAACTCGATGAGGCAACAGATAGTAATAAAGATCCTCATTTCATTGCCTATGTTAGATTTTGTGATGATTTGTGAGTAGTAGAAGAATTACTTTTCAGCGAACAAATAGAATTCAAAGCAACAGCTTTCGCATTATTTGCTATCTTAAATGATTTTATGAACAAGGCAAACATAAAATGGAAAAATTGCGTCGGAATATGCACCGATGGTGCTCGTTCTATGTCCGGAAGATTCTAAAGTATTCAAGCACTTGTGAGACAAAAATCACCAGAGTGCGTCTGGACGCATTGCATGATCCACAGAGAAGCTTTGGCTTCCAAAGAAATGAGTCCTGGTTTGAATATTGTGTTAACTACGGTTGTAACCCTAGTAAATTATATTAAAATGAGACCCCTGAAATCAAGAATCTTTTCCGCACTTTGTTAAGACATGGGTGTAGTACATTCAGCGTTACTATTTTATTGCGAGGCAAGATGGGTATGACGAGGAAAATTTTCACAACATGTTTACGAATTAAGAGAAGAAATTGCCATTTTCCTAGAAGAGGAAAACAGACCGAAAGCTGAGAATTTCCGCGATAGTTTATTTATAATGAAATTGAGCTACATGGTAGACATATTCAATAAATTAAATAACTTGAATTTTCAACTGCAAGGAGCAAATACACATATATTGGATACGAGTGATAAAGTTAATGCTTTTTGTAGGAAATTGGAATTGTGGATCAGAAATTTAAAGCAATAAAACATAACAATGTTTGTAAATTTGAATGATTGCATTAAAACTTACAAGGCTGAAGAACAACATGTAAAAGTTGTTTTTGTAACCATTGAAAATCATTTAGCAATGCTAGCAAAGAATTTTAAAAAGAGCTTTCTTGCTGACGACAAACTGATAACAAGTTATAAGAGGGTGAGGGATCTATTTCAAAATGCTCCCGAAGGACTCTCAATTGATGAGGAAGAAACCTTCATAGACCTCACGGCAAGCGGGGAAACCAAAAGACAATTTAGTGATAAATCACTCTTTGAATTTTTGGCAGGAATGGATGATGAGTTTTCTGCACTAAAAAAAAAGGCATTTCGCATTCTACTACCATTTTCAACATCTTACCTTTGTGAAACTGCATTTTATGTGGTGGCTTCTTTGAAGACAAAATATAGATCTCAGCCAAGTATAGAAAAAGAACTGAGAGTGTATTTCTAATATTAAACCCTCCTTCGAAAAACTTTGCTCTGCAATACAGTCTCAAGGAAGTCAATAATAATTACTAAATTTGTTTTTAATTTAGTGAGTTGTTTTAATTTAATAAGTTAATTATTAAATATGTCGAAATGTATTTTGTTTTTTGTATGTGTGTTTGTTCTTTCCTTTCAGTCAATCAATTTTTTTAAATAACATTTTCTCTTGGATATGCTCGCGCCCCCCCCACTAGAGTTCTCGCGCCCCTCTAGGGGGGCGAGCCCCACAGGTTGAGAATCACTGACTTACGGGATTATTACAGGCATAGTAAAACAATGTTATCTCTATATATAAAAATAAAGGTTTCTCTATATGTATATTATAGGCTTCCATACCATTCAGCCGATTACGATGAAACTTTAAATATTTATTACTTGCACTTATTTGTTTCTGATCATGATGGAAAAACAAACAAACAATTTCCAACTCTAGAGTCTTGAATAATAAAGTTAATAAAATCGAATGAATATTATCTACTCTTCTCTTTTATATATCTTTCAACATCAATGGATAAATTCATTTCCAAATAAAATAGGTATTATTCTTATTTTATTCGAAAATAAATATTATTTTTTCTATCATTCCTAATTTAACAAGACATTTATTTTAAATATCAAATGATATTTCCAAAATTATACCTTCCGCTACAGCAACGCACCGGGTACCAGCCAGTAGTATTATAACATGGCAGTAACATGAGACTAATCATGCTTTACAGTTTCACAATATCATAATTACTTGCCATGGTATGTATGTTTATTGTTGTTTCTAATGGCGCTATGGACACTTTTACTAACAAAGTCAAAGATTTTATACCGATATAGCGTCTCTTGTTTTTAGTTGCGCCAACTGGGGCAAGAAGTAAGTCTTCTATATTCACCCATCACATTCGCTTGCACAGCCCCTTTTTACCGGAGGGCACATTAACGCATCTCACAGATAGAACAGATGAAGAACAACCATGCCTAAACAGGCTTTGAGCACGGGGGGCTCAGATTAAAGACAAGACTCGCTACCGCTATGCATTTAAGTTTATGGCAACATGTATCTGTGAGATGCGTAACTGCTTAGAATGTATACATTATTAACTGCTTATTATAACATTTATTAACTGCTTAGAATGTATTTAACATTTATATAGTACCCATGGTGTCTGAATGTAGAAGAAAAAAGAACGAATGTAGAAAAAAGCATCATCCAAGGAGTTAGACAAAATGCCCGGTGAAGACAGAAACATATGGGGCTGTTACCCCAGGCCCTCAAATCGAATAGAAAATTTATTTTCCATTCACTTCATTAATGACGTTTTTTAAACAAAATATCAGCAAAGTTTCAAACATGTCAGTTTTATGTTAGTTTCTTCATTAAATCAGATAAATCAATAAAATGGAGAGAAGGATATTTTGTCTGACCATTAGAGAGGGTGGGGGGGGGACTACTGTATAGGTTCTAACCAATTTTCTGTTTTTATATCTACTTTGTTGTGAAAAATTTAAGTACCTCTAAAGCGTTCGGTTCTTCATTACAGAGGTAGTGAAACAGAGGGGTGGAGATCTCAAAGAAATTCTGTCCCCGGGGCCCAATTAGGCTAAATCGGACCCTGGGTAGACGCATATTTCGGTTTCTACACATAATCTTTAATTCCTTATTAATAATAAAAGTAAAAATAAAATATGTATTAAATACATAAAAAATTGTATATATCTATGTAATGTGATAGTGTGTGATGAAAATAGTTCTGAAAATAGAGTTAAAAATGCTTCCGTGTTAATAAATTTTGATAATAAATAAGAATTGCAGTCAAAACCACAAACTATGAATCTTATTATGTTTCAAAAGAAGCAAATTAATTTTAGTTTTACAATATTATGCTTTGCGTTGTATATTTGTTGATTTGAGAATTCCATGCCATCGGTGCACTACCTTTAATAAATAAATTTTTAAAGCTAAAAGACTTTTCTCTTAATAAATAAAACAAATATAAGAAATAAAATTCATTCAGGTTACAGCTTTTATAAATATTTCAAGATCAAACACACAAAAAAATATCAATTATCTAAATTATCTAAATTTCAATGACCATCACTCATTTTATAATACGATTCATAATTATATGTTCATAGGTGAAAGTATATTGATGTTAATTCACTCATTCTTCCATATTTCTAATAAATGCTTCTTTCAGGGAAAGTTGTGCTTTTCTTATTATAATTAACTTTTGAGATATTCAAAGAAATAAAAGTAAAAGACATGCTCCTTTTATTACTACAAATAACATTTTATGAAAATAAACGCGGAAATATACTTTTAAACTAATTTATCTTGCTTAAATCGGTAACTTCCAACTTAATGAACAATGAACAATTAACGCTTTCAGTTTCAGTGGCTAAATGTTTTAAATATTACATCATTTTATTATGGAATGTAATTATAAAATGTAAGTCATTAAAACTTATATTTTTATAAAATACTTTCAATGAGAATTAATGTTACAAACTAGCTTTAAAAATATTAATTTTTTAAAAAAATAAATAAATTACATTTATTTATCAAAACTAACTTACTAAAACTAACTAATACGTTATTAATTATTTAAAATCTTATAACTCTATAATCATTCAACTATTTCTAATTCTATTAAGACTATTTAAAATTCTATGAGTAATTTATCCATTGTAAGTGTTAATTAAGCCTGATTATTTAAAAAGTAGAAAAAAAATTCTAGATATTTAGTTAAACTCGTGATCATTGATTTTACAATCGCGAACGCTTTTTGTGAATATCTAATGCGTGTACCAATGAAGACGCTCTTATAAAGGAAGTTATGAATTCTGTTGCCACTCTGCAATTTGTTTTTTAACGTTGATATATTTAGAACTTTTTAATTTTAATTTTAATTTGTATCTTTTTTCCAGTTTATCGGCAATGGCTGAAAGATAGGACAATGAAATCTTTCACAAACAGCAACACAAACTATTACTTCGTTGAATAATATCTAATTAAAAATAATAAATTCAGTAATTTTTCATATTTTAACAATAAAATCTGTTTAGATTCGAGTGTTCCGTTAGAAATTAATTTTTATTCCCAAGCTATTAACCTTGAATTTATCTAATCTTTCTGAATATTTCCGAAACTTCCAACTATTTGCAGAAAATCAAGTCTTAAAACTCCATTCCTACAACTTTAAAGTTCACAACAGGATCTAGTTTACGAGATGATAACCTTGAGTCCTTCCGCTGCTGTCCCTAGTGGGGTGTAAATTGGTTTGAGAACAAGTTAGATTAATGTTTTGGACGTTCGCTGTCTAGAACGACCAACAATTTTGCTAAGTTTCGAGAGCTTTTAATTAATTTCGTGTTATTCTGGGGTTATTGCGTGGAGTGTTGCTGTTTGCTTAGTATATTATCATTGGAGTTATTTCTTTTTCTAAATGTTTTAATTTCATTTATTTATACCTAGATTTAAAATATTATCTTCTCCTTTTTTTTACCCATTTGCATCATACAAAAATATAAAAAAGGCCCATATCACAGAAATTTTTTTATTTCATATTTAGGTGTAAAATTGTATAAAAGTAGGAAAAAAATCCTTTTTGAATATTATTTTGTTTGTAATTTTGTTCAGTGTGGTATTATTTGAAATGTGGGATGGATATAGTATATAATATGAATATAGTATATATCATGTTATATGCATAGCATATAATACAATGCAGCGTACGTATACGCTCCAGTGATAGTGACCAGGAAAATTGAGCGTATATATACGCTAATGATGAAAATGGGTTAAGGATTCAACAAATAATTTTTAAAAAGTAGGATTACTTATCGATCGTTGGAAAATTACTGTTAATTGTTCAGTTTTTTCATCCACTTTTCAGCATAAAATACTTGCGACACTAATGAATTTGCAGAGAATAAAAAAATAGAATTAGATATGTAGAAAACAAAATAGATAGAATATTTTCTACCTTCATGCATGTCAATTGCAACAAAACTTGCTCTAACTTGAAGTGGATTGAATGAATCAATGGTAAAAATATATAAAATGAAAGCGACAATTCGTATCTGAGTAATGAAAAGTAAACAAAAAATTTTGCAATTGATTTATTATCTGTTATTTATTATTTGTTCAAGAATGTTCTTACATATTCTGTATCTTTCTAAGTTTGGAAAATTCGTGTCATATCGTGTAGTGGATAAAAACTGGTGTAAAGTTTAGTTGCTAAAATATAGTCTCGAATTGCGGACCATATGTATTATCTTTAATTGACACACGGCTTAACTACTAGACGATGTTTATTTTATGAAAGAGCTTTTCATTTTCTTAGCAAAAAATCCTAATTTCAGACCACTTTATAAACATTTACGTTTTGAATCAAAAAATTATTTTCAAATTACTTTTATGTGTGTTTAATGTAAGGGAATTCTTGTATTAACAATTTTGAAAAATTCTGTAATCATCGAATTGCATCATTTGTTCTTTTGGCAAAGCGGTTATCGATAGGTGCATACGATATATATTTTTCAACATTGTCACAGATATATGTTTCAACATTGACCATTAAATAAATTGCTGTGAAATGTTTTAATTTTTTTATATCTTTATTTCGCATATATTTTAATTGCGTAATATTGGGAATAATGATTTTTTATTTATTTATTGAACGATAAATCCTTGCCATTGATTCGCTGGAAATTACTTTTTGAAAGAAAAATTAATGGAACTTAGGTGGAGTATAGTTATGTCTATGCTGTCTATATACTCACTGTTTGGTACCTTAATTAAGTATTACCTTTCATAAATTAAAATAATTTTGAGCACAATAAAACAAATGACAATTAAATCCTACTTAAATTAATGAATTTGGGGTACCTTATTAATTAATTATATTACATATAAATATTATACATTTAAAAAATAAATTTAATTTCCATAATATTAAAACTTTAATCTTCCATTGCATATAGCATGGAAATTGTTGTACAAAAAATTACAAGAATAATATTTTAAGGCTTTCTTTAACCTTAACTGAAGACGTACGGTCTACAAGACCGCTTGCTATGACCTTTCGTTCACTTCTATTCTATTTTTAGCTCAATTGAAGGGATTAACCCTTTAGCTTCCTGTTTCGTGATCTTCAATATGTCTACTCTTTTTCAACCGATTTTAGCCGATGGCTTTAAAAGTAATTCAGTTATTTCTGTTGACGATGACACTCTGACCATCCCTTCTAATTAATGTCCCAGTGATAAACAAGGCTTAGCAAATGGCGCAAAAACTTGGGCACAAGAAATATCCAATTTACTGATTCTATTATGAAGGAGCGTCCAAGTCACTTGTAAATGAAGTAGAAAGGGAATTTAGTGATAAGGATAATTATACAGAAGAATTTTTTGGATGAAAGTTTGCATTCAATCGATTTTGATATTATGTTGAAACATAAAAAAGGGCCAAATTTGCCCATTCAAATATTTTTAAATTTTTTATATAATGTTGAATTTTACATTGTATTTTTTCTGTAGAACTGTATGTACCGGAAAAATAAATATGATTTAAAAAGTACAATGTAATATGTTTTTTCAAGAACATTATTTATTGTTACATGTAATTTGGGAAGTAAATGTATGTTCCAACGCATTTATTTTTTCCAGATCTAAAATTATATATATATATATATATATATATATATATAAAATCAGATAATTTTTAAAGCATATTTATATAGTAACAAAAATGCCTGCAGAATATATTAGTTGATTTTCATTCTAATATTTTCAATTAAAAATTTAATTCGAATGTAAAGAAAATGTGGTATGGTAGACCGCACCTCCTCAGTTACATCTTAAAGTTTCACCTTCCCAGTTAAGAGTTAACATACATATCTACTTTGTGATTTTAATGCTTTAATAAATTGTATGAATATTTATGAATTAGTCATAGACTCTCCTGGTAATTATAAGTTTTTTTAATAATATGCATATCATTAATAGTCGCTTGTATTTTTGTTTGTGTGAAATTACATTACTCATTTAAGAACTAAAGTACGTAATAAAATTAATTGTTAAATGTTTTATTTAAATCTGAAATTTCCTTCTTGGTACTTTTGACTTATTTTATTACAGTATATTTTTTCTAATAACTTTGGGATTCAGGAGCTTAGTAATTGAGATGTAGAAATAAAATTTAATTTACAACCATGACCGTCATTTTATTTTTATGACATATCAACAATGTTTATGCTGCCAAAAATGTACCTTTTCTTCTAAAAGACAGGCTTCTTAATGGAATGCAGCTTACTGAAGATAAACACTCCATTATCTTAATCCATTTCTTATATATTCAAGACTTTGCTTCAAAAACTAATCTTTAAATGGTCTAAATAAAATCAATAGTATCAATAAATTATGATTCCAACTGAGATAAGTAATTTAATATTATTTGCATTCTTTTATACAAACATTTCTGTATAATTACCTAAAAGAATCTTTTGTTTCAACATTCCACACAAAATCCTGTCAGATTTCTCAGAAATTCCTATAGGAATCCAACTAATTATGTAGTATCCAATTGAAAAATGACTCTATTAGATAACTGCAATTTCCTATGGCTTCAAAAACCATTCTTCTGAGTTTGCAAACTGTGACAGGATTTTTAATCATTGAGTAGCAATTTATTACCGTATAGATTTACAAAGACTTTAACTGCGAGACTTTCATTTTGATTATCGCAGATGGGATATTTGCATATCACTTAACCTAGCCAGAAGGTCTTTGCTAATGAATCAGTAGGGAAACTAATTAATCAAGCTTCTGTATATCCCTTCTGGGATAATCTGGAGGTTGGTCCTAAATTGAATAAATAATAATATAACTTTATGGACTTCTTATATCTTATAATTGAATCCAAAAATACCTATAAATTTTATTCCTTTTTTCAAATTGAAATTAATCTTTAAGGATAATCGATTCAACAATAAATGAACGTGCATGGTAATTAGCAAATCTAAGAACTCAAATGGTTTTCTTGGTTTGAGATGTATATGATTCCTGCGAAACTGATAATGAATCGTTTGCTTGCAGATTCTCATTGAGAAAATAGGGAAAGCGTAATGAAACAAAGAAATTAAAACTCATGTGGTAAATATTCCGTAATCTGAAATCTTTGGCTATTTCTTTTTGAACAATGGCAAATTTTTCCAGACAGGATACCAACAAATGAAACAGTGAAAATAATATTTACAAATTTCTACAAATATTACCAAAATATTGATTGAGGAAAAAAATTTCTAGAGAGTAAAAATGATTTATAGCACATAAGAAACATAGGAATATATAAGAATAATAATTCTATTGGATTTCACTGGACACAACAGACTAATAATAACAAAATTGTGAATCTGCCTTCTTTAACTTTCGAATGTCATACCGCATTATGCCAGACTTTTCTCTTCATAATGTAATGAAAAAAACTGCTTTTGTTCTTTGAGTATTACCCTTCCCACCAATTATATCCATGATTTGGCATACATCTAGAATATTATTTACCTATTCACGACTTTTAGAGATTGATTTAGACAGATTGAAGACAGATTCTTAACTTTTGCAGCAAGATTGCACTTGGATAATATTTGAATAGATAATAATGGAATACATTTTTAATATTTCCATTTTATTATTCAGAATACGAAATTATAATTTAAAAATAATATACATTATCATTTCAAATTATTGTAATTATCATTATTATATTTTATTTAGTGTTCAGAAAATGTTGTAGAGTGATTTTTTTGTTTGTTTGTTGAAAATACAGCTTGTTAGAATTTGAAGACTTTATTTAAAAGCATGCACAGTAGAGAAATTAATTTTTGAACAGAAAAAACAATATTTATTAATTTTTATTCAGGATCAAACCCTATTCTTATGAGAATAAAGATAAAGGAATTTAATTTAAAATTTGAATAAGTATTTGATATTAATTTATGCTGAAAATTCGAACTGTCTTCATCGTAATTATTAAATTTATTGTTCATGATATTTTTTTTACTTTTTTCATGATATATTTTAAACTTGATATTAGAAAATTATAAAATGAATTAGGAAATTCATAGCTTATGTAATTGTCATGGTGGCTTAAGCATAGTTAAATAACTTTTTGGATTTCATATATAGCATTTAAAAATGCTTGTGAATACATAAATTAATACAACTAATCAACTAATTTTATATAATGAATATCATTTAATTAATTTCAAAATTATGCATCTATTTCCCTGAATTCAACTTCATCATTCTGGTCTGAAATGAAGTATTAAATAATTTATATGAAATCAAATACATCGTAATGAAATAATTAATGCTGGAAAATAATATACAGACATCATAAGGTTTTTTTAAAATTTATAACAGCTAAAAGTAATTGGTATTAAACTTAATTAGTTTACACAAAATTATTTATTTCTTCAAAGTAATATAAAGAACAATAGACTAATTAAAACCATTTATTTTCTTTTATTTGATTAAAGATTTAGATTTAATTATATATATATATATATATATCTTAAACTTGATACTAATACAGTGAAAATATAAAAAAATTAACTGATAAAACTGATAACTCTTACTATCTATCTATGTATATATATATATATATATATATATATATATATTAAAAATTTGCCTTAATACTACTTTGCTTCAATTAGTATTTCAAATTATCCGTAGAAAAAGTTTCTTTAAATATTGGAAAATACTCTGATAATAATAAAATTTGAATGATTTGAAAGGACTTTAAAATGATAATAAAACAAATAAAATTTAATAAATATTTATTCTTTAAAATTAAATGATATTTTTCCTTCTTTCTAAAATAAGAAATATTTTTTTTATGTTCAATTATTCTTGTTTTTAAAACATAAATGAGGAATCAAATATATTAGAATATCATCAGCATTTTAATCTTTGCATTAAATTTTTAATACATTATATATATTGGTATTTAATATAACAGCTGCATAGTCAAGATAGCTTTTTTGAGTGCGTAAATTTTATTTATAGACAAAAAGAATATTAAAATGAAAGTTTTATAGTTTCATTAAACTTTGTATACAAGATAAAAACATTCAAATTTTAATTTTTTAATAAACTTTAACTATTTTTATAATTTTTGATTTGAAACATAAAATATTTTTTATTATATATTTATTATTAGCTTTGATTTAAAAATATGTGTTACCCGGTATACATTAGCAAACTTTTATAAACTTCAACAAAAATTAATATCATCGAAGTTTATAAAATTGTATAGTTTGAATCGAATTTATATTTATATTTCTTATCCAAACTTCCAACACTACAAACACAAATAATTATTTAAATCGCTAAAAAAGTGATTCACATGAAGAGCTTAAATTTCAATTTATGTAGTTGCTATAATTTAGGCAATTTGCATCCTATCGTTTCAAGCCTTTTTTTTATACTGTAGTGGTAGAATTTGCATAGTTCTTTAATACATTAGATTGTGAAGTGAAACCGCAACTGACCAGAAAACTGAATTGAATATAACTCAGTGTTAACAAAATAAATTTCTACTATCTTTCATAATTCAATACAGTAAAGGTAGCATATCTTAAGCTTGGTATTGCCATTATTTATTATTACATCATAGTTACATTTTCTTGATAGATTATTTATGTTAATTGGTGATCATAATTATGTTCATAAATAATATTAAAATAAATATAAATAATCATAATAAATTCCATTACTGTACTAGAAATTCAACATTATGATTGATGCTACGATTTTTTCTTCTCTAATTATTTACAATGCAAATCAAAGCATTTTTAGTAGGATTAAAAGAAAAGCATAAAAATAATGATTACCTCTTGAATCATGCAATGCAGAATAAAAGAAATCACATTTCTTTACACAAAGGTTTTTTTTTTCTTTATTACTCGGAATAAAAAAGATTTAAAGTAAGATTTAAATACGAACAACGATCTTGAAACTGATCGTTCCAGTCTCATAACCTTTTTGTTCTATACGAACACATG
>JAPMOQ010010518.1:39014-49420 GCA_026543055.1 Argiope trifasciata | reverse complement strand
ATTATACAAGGTGGCCAGAAATAAAACACCCCTACTCTGACCTCCATGGATATCGAACTACTCAGTGTAAAGGCTCAAAATTTTGTACACATACTATTCAAAATATGGGGAAACGGATTTCACGAAAAAAAAATTAGTTCCTGAAATCACCGATAGGTGGCGCTGCACAACTGGAACTATGATCAAAAGACACAAATAATAATAAAAATTAAAATGTTTATGCGGAATGGAATGCTTCCATGCTTCCTTTTTAATTTTTCTGCCCCTTATGGAAAATAAAAATAGTAAAGAAGCTAGAACTCCCGTTGTAACTGCAATTTCATACTGTAACCAGAAAAATTTGCATAAAGCATGGTTAGAAGCCATGTTCTGGGTATAAAAGAAGTTAAAAGGTGGGGAATGTCATTCTTATTAGTGATGGCTGTCACGCTGCCAGAACGCGCTTTGCTTGTGAAGTTGTTTTACGAGAATAAAGGAAATGCTCCAGCAGCACTTCGAGAGTTTCGCCGACTTAAGGATTTGCGTAAGGGACCATTGCTTCCACAAGCTCTCAGGAGAATGATCGCTCGATTCGAGGAAACTGGACATCTTGGAGTTCAGCCTGGTCGAGGACGCAAACCGGTTCGTTCAGATGTCGTTGAAGATGTTGCCACCGGTATTGTTGAACAGTCAATGGATAATGTTTTAGGCTGCAGTAGTGCACGTGCAGTGTCACGACACTTGGGTGTTCCCTATAGCACAGTGTGGAACGTACTCAGAAAAATGGTGCATTGTTTCCCGTACAAAATCCGCCCTAATCAACAATTGCTGGCCACAGACAGGGAGATGCGACTGACCTTTGCATTGACATTTCTTGCTAGAGTTGAAGTGGATGCATCGTGGCCGTGGCAGATTCTGTGGAGCGATGAGGCCCATTTCCACCTCAGTGGAACAGTGAACACCCATAACTGTCGCATATGGGACACGACAAACCCCCGTACCTTCCAAGAGATTCCACTCCACTCACCGAAAGTTACAGTCTGGTGTGGATTCACAGCCACATTCATCCTTGGACCGTTCTTTTTCGAAGAGGTTACTTCCAATGGCCTTGAGACATGTACCGTGACGGCCAACAGGTACAAAAGGATGCTCGAAACATTTGTTGTACCCCATTTGCAGCAGCGCCAATGCCTTGACACCATTACTTTTATGCAAGATGGAGCACCTCCACACATTGGACTCCCTGTGCAACAGTTTCTTCGCCAACATTTCACCACTGACAGAATAATCAGTCGCGCGTTTCCGACAACTTGGCCATCTCGTTCACCGGATCTTAATCCGTGTGATTTTTGGCTTTGGGGACACTTAAAAAACCTTGTTTATCGAGAACGTCTGATAACCTTGGCAGATTTGAAAGAGAGTATCAGTCTGCATGTAAGAAGCATCTCAGATGACCAGTTACGATCCGCAGTTGAACAAGCTGTCCACAGACTTCACATTTTACATCTTCAGGAAGGGAACCATATTGAGCAGCATTCCCTGCATCGATAACGTCCTTGTTTCATGTATGCTTGGTACTTTCAAATAAAATGTGTTTAAAACGTGATTTTGTGTCTTTTCAGCATACGTCCAGTGGTACAGCGCCACCTATCGGTGATTTCTGGAACTAAATTTTTTTTTCGTGAAATCCGTTTCCCCATTTTTTGAATAGTATGTCCACAAATTTTCAAGCCTTTACACTGAGTAGTTCGATATCCAGGGAGGTCAGAGTAGGGGTGTTTTATTTCTGGCCACCCGGTATATGCGGGTGGCTTAGACTTAGGATTTCCTTGATTTCTATTCATTTTTAATTCAATTTTGTTATATGTTTAAATAAATATTTTGCAAAATTGAATTAACGTTTCAGTATAAAGCAGATATCATTTATGAGAGATACATTTTATTGTAAATCTGTCTTAATCATACTTTTTTGAGCAATATTTAGAGTCGAATACTCGACAGATACTTTTTACTCGATACGACAATATATTATGCCAATTTTCATCAATATTTGTTTTGAAGTATTTATTTTTTATTATTGTGATAAATTTATTATTGATATTTATTTCTTAATATAATTGGAAATATATAATTGAAAGATCCATTATTAATTCTGAACCAATTGTTGGTGTATGATACGTTTTTTTTATTCAGACGGCTCATATGCTTAGAATTTCGTATTCTTTTGTGTATTATCCAAAACTTATTGTTAAATCTTCTATTAATTTATATTCTTTATTCATTTTTATTTGAAATTTTTCTTACAAGTTTTAAGTTTACTCTGTTAAAAATTTTAATGAATTTCTCAAAACATTTATTTTCTTTAAATATATTTTTATTTATCCTTGAGTTTATAACAGTTAATTTTGATTCATCACAGGAAAGGCTAAAATAATTTTATACTTATTTCTATAGTTAATCAGACTTATTTCACTCGTCTGCTTATGAACTAAACTGAAATCTTAGATAATCTCGATTCAGGAAATTCAACCAACTGCACACAGAAATTCCAAAATCGCATTTATTAATATTTAAATCGGAATGCAAATTTGTCCGAGTGAAAACATTTCAAAAGGGTGAGGAGTCTAGGGTCATTGTATCATCAGTGCCCCAGAGACACGGAAGACATGTCAGACATCGTACGATCCCATGGACGGAAGTGCTTTATGCAAACTCATTCCACATATCTCAATAAGCGAGAAAGTAGATGCGGGGGCCTACATTATTGGAATCACATTACCCTAATGGAACAATTTTCATTTTCTCATAGTAATTATGAGGCAACTTTGGGTGCTAAACTTTGTCTATTGAAGGCAGATGTTTGTGACATTGCTGAATTTGTTGACCACTCTTGTATGTCAGTTGCAAATACTTTATCAAGATAACAGTGGAGTTTCACTTAATTTCAAATGAGTTATTGAATTCATTTTACATAAATAAAGTATGCAGTTTGTATTATTTGTATGTGATGTCTTATTTAATTTTATATCTTTACTTTTGTATGAGCAGATTTCTTTTTATTAATTGAATAGTTCTAGAATTTATATTCCAAATACACTATTTTATTTCACGTCTTTGGAACATTCAATGCTTTGTTGCCTAATCCTAAAATAAAATCTTGTAGAATTCGTAATAAAATACACATGAAAAAACAACATGTATTCAACGATAAGCATTATATTTCAAGATAGCCTCATAGAGAGTTGGAAATTTTACGAAATTCCAGGAAATATTACAATAGTCAATACTGACCAGGATATTTTAACGTCCATTTTTTTGCCGTGCGCGTGCATACACACACACGCACGTGAGATATGTAAAAACAGGTAGTCTTACAGTACACTCACGAGCACCCGGTATACATTATCCGGCATAGTTTTTCAGAAAGTAAAAACTATAGGTTTTGACTCATATTTTAGTGTTCGCTATACATATCTGTATATCATTTACTAGTGAAAAATAAAATCATTTTGTTTCAATTTTTTTAATCTTCGTCTTCTAAACCCAAGACGACGATTTAATTACCTCTTAGAAATCTCTCTCTCTCTCACTCTATATATATATATATATATATATATATATATATATATATATATATTGTTTTGAAGTTAAATACTATTTATTTTGATTTCCGCATTCTTCATTTACCTGATTTTATAGATTCTTAAACTACTACATGTATCTCGTAAATCAGGACTAAGAAAGCTTTTCAGACAACTTAAAACTTCACAACATATTGTATTTTATAGGATGATAGTTTTATGCCATTCCATGTTTGTCCCTAGCGAAGTGCATATCGATTTGGGAGCTAGTCAGACTAAGGTTTCGAAATTCTGTACCAATAACGATCAATAATTATAAATGAAGAAAGAAATCGTGTTCTTGTTATTTTCGGATCCAAATAATATTATGTTACTACCTTTATCCTTAATGATACTCATGAACGTATGTTTCTTTCATCATTTCGGAGAAATATTCATATTTCACTGTTATGGTTTAAGATGATTAAAATTTATGATTTAAAAATGATTTTTTTCTAAGAACTATATTTTTTATTGTAATATATGATATCTTTGGATTTCACAACAATGACAATATTTGATTCTTAAGTAAAACATCATATGGCTCTTACGTTTTTGATTAATCAAATGCATTCAGTAAAAACCCATTTGAAATTCTTTCTTTTATAAAAAATGCACAATATAAAGACTAAACAGCATTCAAAAAGACTCATCACATAAAAAAGCTCATTAACAAAAAGGCATTCCAAAAAAATATTACTTTTAAAACACGCTTATAGATTTGTCTGTGATATTCCTGATTTTAAAATGTTTTAAGTATACATACTTATCAATTGAAAATGAAATTATATTCAAACGAATTATTCGAACGAATGTATTTTATAAGATAAATTTATGTACAGTAGAAAAACAGAATAAAAATATTTTGTAAAACTGATAATATATCGTAAATCTTTTACATTTTATTTGCAATAATTATAAATATTATTTTTCATGCTACGATACAAATTAAATGATTATCTTTTATACGAAATCAAAATTTCAACGATATTAATCATTGAAAATGTTTTTATCTAAATCTCTACTTATTAAGATATTATTTTAAACAATTAATTTAGATTAGAGTTGGGATACTGTAAGGAATATGAAATTATAAAATTATTTTAATAAACAATATCATTTATCTAGAAATTAGATCAAATTTTGTTCCACAGATTTAAGAATTTGACTTAAACGTTTTAATTTAGAATTTGATTTTAATCAAAAATTTCATTAACATACCTTTAATATAATATAAAATAATTTCTTGATAATTTCATGCAGTATCAAAAAATAAAGCCTGACTTTCTCCAAATATAGCAAGAATTTCATTACTGTTAATGAATCATTCTCCAACATTCTTATTTGCCATTAAGCTATTTTATTGAATGATTAACAATATTATCTGTTTTTAAATGCATCATTAAAAATTAATTAGATTGCACTGAATCAAACCTCTGTGTTGAAAAAACTGAAAGACATTTGAAATCATAATTGTTCATTCTAAAATACATCATGTAGGTTTTATTGCAAATGACTATGGTATATAAAAATTAAATAAAAATTCGCAGAAAAGATATCATGTGATAAAAAGCAAAATAAAATCATGAATTTTTGAAAAAAATATATTTTAAAGTCTCTCATCTTACAATATTTCACTTCAAAAGAAAAATAAAATCCACACAATCATGTAATCTATCTAGCTTAATTAATTCTATATCCATTGGAGTTCCGTTGGAGACACTGGAGTAATTTCATTTCAAATCTGTTTGTCCAAGAGATTAAAAAAAAAAGGGACAAAATAATTTTACTTACTCGTAAAAAATAAACTGCATTATCTAAGGAAATGAAGGGAAGAAACATAGTATTCCATTTGCGCTTACCCAAGCAATTAAAAAGATTAAATATGTTTGTGCCAATTAAAATTGTTTATCTTCTTACGCATTTTAAAAGAATGGGTTTAAATGCTTATCTAGCATTTAATCATTAATTTATAATTAGTTTTGTCCCAGCATTTAATCGAATTTTAAATAAAAGCTTAGATTGTAAAAGCTAAAAAAAAACATGAAGTAAGATTCAAAGAAAAGATCAAGAAACAAAGAGCAGATTATCCAAATGCCACTTTGTTACTGAGGTCTTGTGATCTTTTCATGGGTACTAAAAGATAGGAATTTTCTTTTACAATGTTTATAAATCATATTGGAATGTGCATAAAAAATAATTTGCTTTTAAGTTTGGATTTAAATCTGTGGAATAAAAAGAATATTTTATTTATTTCGGAATGTTTTTGCTTTTGTAAAACCCTGGTAATTTTTAAATGAAATGTTTGTTCAATGAAATTAAAACATTTAAAATAGGATGGATAAAATAACTTTCTTGACAAAATAAAACCCTCTAATTTATATTATAAACAGAAAAATTATTACTGCTGAGCTTTTTTTGCTAATATTACATAAAAAGGTAATATTGAATGTGATTTAAATTATTAAATAATTTATATTTATGCATTTGGAATGAACGAGTTTTAATGCAATTCTTAAACAATACTATCCTCTAATTTGAGTTTAGCTTTAAACCCATGGGCAATTTTCATTAATAAGCAATAATCAAGAAATATAGAAAACATTTATTTCTTAAAGTGAAATAATATTGATACTAAAATGTGCTAAGTTTAGAATCAAGGCCATTTAGTTGAAAAAAGAATGTTTAAATATTTATTTCAAAATGTATAGAATATGTACTAATCTATCTCATGAAAATATTTTGATGAATATTTTAACTTAAATTTTTGTTTTATTCAAAATATATACATTTTTAGTTGAAAAACAATCACTGAAAATTTTAATGGCACCATTAATTATCTGCAATTTAACGAATTTGGATTTCTAACTCTTTGTAGCTATGGCCCATAGATTGATCCAATGGGTATGAATTATTAAATCAAATAAATATCGGTGAAAGTGAGAAACTACTTAATCCTCCAAATCTCTAATTCCTTTAAAGGTTAAAGGATAAATGAGTCCCGTATTTGTTATTGACCTTGAAGTAACTACTTGAACCTGATCAGACATACAATTGCATGAAACACTCTGTGGCGTATTTTATTTGCTATTATAACAATCATAGAACACTGGAGAAGCTTCACCCTAGAGTGAATTCCATGATAACAATTATCATGAAAATAATCACTATGAGTTAAAAAAATAACTATTAAAATATTTATTTACTTCTAAACAATAACTAAAAGCGTAGTAAAAAGTTTTTTCACGATCCAGATTTATTTTATTTTATTACAGCATTTGAAATGTAATCTTTGTCAACGTGTGAAAAAATTTAATAAAATGCAAAAAAAAAATAATAATAATAATAACAATCGTGATTTTCAAAACTTGGTTAAATTAAATAACTTGTTACTTACTCTTTTTAAAAAACTCTTTTTCTATTTATGCAAAATAGGCTTCATTATAGACTCTAATATCGTATCGATATCGTTGTACTTCATAGTATACCATTTAAAAAAATTTCATAATAACACACATTTCTAATAATACATTGAAGAAAAATTCTAGTTTGAATATTCGAAAGTATTTGCTTGACACACGAGAGCGCATCTGACTTCGATACTTTAGTTACAGACAATAATAATTTAATTAAAAATATTTTTATACATTTAAAAGATGTAATTAATTATATTATTGTCTTATCAACCAATACGTTAAAAACGGAAACAAAATTCTTATCAGTTTGAAGTTAAATAACTAAAATATATTTGATTAATAGTCCTTTAAGTGAATCATAGATGTCAGTGCATAGCATACTGATAATAACATATTAATTTGATCTGAAATGGAAAAATTATTTTTTCGTATATCAAGTCATACACATAGAATTAAAAATAATTTTATACACTTAAAAGATGTGTTAAAATTATATTATTGTCTCATCAACCAATACATTAAAAACGGAAACAAAATTCTTATCAGTTTGAAGTTAAATTGCTAAATTTGATTAATAGTCATTTCAGTGAATCATAGAAGTCAGTACATAGCATACTGATAATAACATATTAATTTGATCTGAAATTTATATTTAATTTTTTTTTGCATGCCGAGTCATAAACATAGAATTAAAAAAAAAAAAAATACTACGAAGAAACTCCCAATTTGCTAGTGTAAATTATAGACTTGATTTTTTAAGTCTTTTATTTCATGGCTATAACAAAAAAATAGCATTTGATCTTTTAGAATGCTACAGAATTAAATGCTTAAAATATAAGCTTTTTGTTCAGACACAACATCGATTATTTAAAGTAACCTAGTATCACAACAGTTCCTTCTGGAGTCCTGCCAATAATCTTTTATCTAACTGAAAAATGCATCCATCAGATAGGCTCTGTCTTTCCTGAAGCACCCCCCTTTAAAAAAAGGAATCTATCCCAGTTTGAGAAACGTTGACAGGACTTTTAATCCTCCAGCAGCAATTTGTAATCGCAGAGCTTTTCAGAGACGTTATCGCACCAAGTTTCGATTTGCGTATCACAGGGTTGAGCGAAAGGTGGATATTTGCATATCACTTGAACGCCGCTGTTGATGAATCAGATGTCGGGGGAAATTAATTAATCACGCCTCCTTTAGTCCCTCCTGGGAGATTGAGATAAAATGGGTTGTTAGCTCAGAATTGGAGCGTTGAGAATGAGGTATTATGGGCTTTAAATTATTCCGTGAAATGTAGGGAGATATGTTTAAGTCCATACTGAGCAAAATTTGAAAATTCCTTAAATTCTTGTAAACATGTACAAACAGACATATAAAAAATAATAAGCAATGTATGTACAAAAAGTTTTAATTAAATGTGTTTTTTTTATTATTTTGCAGTGTGATTTCTGTTATTTCCCTAAATTTTAAGAAATTACCTACTCACCCTTTTGACAACATTATTAACAAGATCATATATGAATAAGGATTAAGTTATTATTTTGAGTTATCAAAGTAAGTAAAGACTTTCAATAAGTATATTTTTCCTTTATTTTTGAACAAAATAATTTCAAACATCACCGACATTAGTAAGAGCATATATAGAATTTGATCGCAATTTTTTTATTATGGGTACTGTAATAATATTTAATAAAAATTAATATACTTTATGATGCATATTTAAATATGGTTATTTGAAATCAGTTTAATATTTGCATTCAATTATTTCAAATACGAAGTAGCGAAAATTTATTTTAACTTTCTCTCAGCTCACACGTATGTTATTCATCGATAATATGGGAAAATAAATTGAATTCTATTCCTGTTAATATAATACCAATGGTAAAGAAACAGTACAGTAAATACAGTGTATTTCCAAACTGGTATTTTGCGGAATTTCATAACAAATACGGAATTTTATTTTCAAATTTGCCGTATTGGATCCGTTTTGTATCAAAATAACTATAGAACTATATGAATAGTATTTAAATTATAATTTCATTATATCAAAAACTTTTAAAATAGTGTCAAAAATTGAAGGCATTTTTTCCGACTGAAAGCTTAATATTATCAGGGATTCCTTTTTTGCAAATATATTCCAGTAAAATTATTTTTTATTAAATTTTACTTACCGTTATATAAAATATATTACTTTTCAGACGGATGTATCAGTTATATTTCTGTCAATTTAAGAATTTACTCCAGGGAATCATTGAGACATCCGTCTATTATCTCTACATATTTTTTTTTTTACTTCCAAGAAAAAGAAACCGAATTCTATATGGCTGTGATCGAATCGCGGCGGATACCTTCACTGTTCGAATTTAACATTTCTTCGTAACCAGGCCATGATCAGATTTGTTTCCAGGACACAGCAAATAAGAAAGTTCTGGGATGTAGTTTAGATTGTTATCGTTCGATAGGTTTCGCAGCACTTGTAGTTGATTTGGTAGACACATTTTTTGTTAATCCAAAAGATAAAAATTCGTAACCGATTCAGAATCATATTGGTATCAGGATTTGATAATTTTACTTGAGGCATGTTTCTTCATTTCCAATGAAGGTTTTTTAATGTTATTAAGTACTGCAAAAATATATTCATACAATATATCTCTATATATTTCATAACGTGTATATTTATTGCTCTGCATAAATTAGGAGCCAAAAACACATATAAAAATATATCAATTTATAGTACAGAACTCTTTTAGAATTAGGAAAATATGATATAGAGATGAATTAAATGACCTTAAAAATTTTGACACAACGTAAAAAGCATTATTTTCTGTCTAGACCAAGAAACGAATTGTATTTTTCGGTAATAAAATTTCAATTTAATTTTTATATTACCTGATATATCGAAAATGTGAAAAACATTTAAAAACATTACTTATTCTCTATTCAGGAACTAAAAAACATACCAAGAAATCATCATGCCACATTAGAAATATTTTTTTAATAAATCCTAATTTGTTTGCAGTTTTGAAGAAAATTCACGAAAAATTTGGAATTTGAAAATTAGCCTTTTAAGATGTGGAGCTATAATTATTATTCATTGACCTATTCCAAATATTACTGTCAGAAAGATGTTAAAAAACAGTCTTAAATATTTGAGTTTGAAATAAAAATCTATTTCAGATAAAATTAAGTCTAATTGTATTATTAAAATTGGAAAGATAAAAAAAATTATAAAATCGAATTGCATTGCACATGCATTTTAGTTACAAAAATAGGTATGCTCTTATATAATAAACACAATATAATAAAATATATAATAAAAATATAAACACAATATATAATAAAAATATAAATATATAATAAAAATATAAAAATAAAATATATAATAAAAATATAA
>JAPMOQ010010518.1:0-39004 GCA_026543055.1 Argiope trifasciata | reverse complement strand
AATATATAATAAAAATATAAAAATAAAATATATAATAAAAATATAAACACAATATAATAAAATATAATAAACACAACTTCATTCATTTGATACTCTTTCACAAGTTCGAAATTTTTTGAGAAAAATAAAGCTATACATTCTCTGAGTAAAGAAAAAACCGCGAAATCGGAATTCTTGTAATGACGCCAAGTAAAAAAGTGACAACTGTTTTATTACCAAAGCAAAAGAAGTAACTCACGAAATGGAAGATATGATTTAAAAAGGTTAAGTACTGCAGAACAAAACGATCAGACTTACAGAAAAAAGACTGGAAATGAATCTTGCAGTTGTGAAATAGAAAGCGATACTTTGAAAGAAAGAAATGAGATGTTAAAATAAGCCTTAGATTTGCTTTTAAAAATGATATAATCAGCTCTATGACATTTTTAAATATCCTGGCTGATCTTGGGGACATAAAATTATTATTAGATAACAAAAAAATCAATAATTATTAAGAAAAACTGTTGAAAATGAATTTTCGAAATGGATAGACATAGTAATATCAAAAATGTTAGAATGATTTAACTTTATTTATCTATATAAATAAAAATAATGTCTGTCTCTTTGTCTCTTATGTTCTGCCGTACTACTCATTATCCAATAAAACTTCAACTGTATATTGCTTGTAGTTACAGCATGGTTATAGGCGTGGTAAAATTATCTAAAGCATAAAAAATATTTTCATATCTATTTACCGCATCTATTAACCATGGATTAGCCACCAAATAACTCGTTAAGGAGACATTACAGATACAGTAAAGATTCTAAATTCAACCTAGAAGTTGGTATTTAGTAGCTACAGTAAGAAAATACAATGCAATGTAAATCTTTCTCTGCGGTGATAGTTTTATAAGAGAGCGAAAACAAAGTTTTAGAGGAACCAATCATATACGTTTGAAATTTTAATTAAACGATTAATAAAATTTTAGCGGTTTTCGCAGTAACTTCCAAAAATATTATAGTACAAATAATTTTGCACCATCTTAGTTTTCAAAAAATTATCTTTTCATCTATATTAAATTATATGCTATCTTATTATAACTATATTCCCTTTATATTTATGATATAAATATATTTTCTATGTTTAATGAATTTTAAAAGAAAATATTTTTATTAATTTTTTTAATATAAAACTTCAGAATTCTGAACGAATATTAAACGAATGACGAGACACAATAATAGCTTCTTTCATTACCATTCTGAAAGAACGCCAAACATTACAAATCTAAAGGAATACACAAATCTAATATATAAAAATGAATTATTGTCTATAAAATAGAGCGATAAAAATAGAATAAATACTATTTATGATTCTGCTTTATATATCCTTCAATTTCAATGAAGGTTTTCCTTGCCTACAAGAAAATAAATTTCTTCCTTTTATTCTTAATTAAACAGGAAAACTAATTCGAGTTCCAAAAGATATTTCAAGGTTATTTCTTCTGCTATAGCAACGCATCTGGTACCAGCTAGTATTATTATAAGCATTAGATAACCAATTTCAAACAACCTTCTTTAATCATTAAACATAAATATCATTATGATTTTTATGTTAACTATTAAGATTGTTATAAATTGATTAAATAATGAATCGAGAAAAATTTTTAGCAAAAATTAAAAAGAAGTTTATTGTTTTTGGAATTCACATTAAATCACACACTTAACTGTGAAATAAGCAAATGCTATAAATATTTTCATACTCTAAATATTAAGAAGTATTCAGAGAGGAAATGGTTTATCCGTAAAATAATGTAGAAATCTTATGGTTCTTATTTTGAACCTTTTATTGCATTTCAGATTTAAATATTACTTAGGCATATATAGTGTTGAAACTATTACGAGCTGATTATTCTAAATTAATACTTCAGAAAATTCTGTAATATATATCATATTAAATTGCATTTCAATTTGTTTGAAAATCAATAAAACATTTCGAATATTATAGTTTTTATAAAGAAAATTAGTTCTTTTATGTAGAAAAATGACTGAAAAAATTTAGTAATTATTTCATATTCAAAATATTTCAAGAAATGATTATCATAAAGAGATATTCTCATTTCAATTATAATAAGAGAAAATAATGAATTTTTTACCTCTTTGCATTGAAGGGCAACGGAACGATTTATCTTTTTCAGAAATTTTAATTGACTCTTTGAGATTGTATGTACTAAGTTAATATTTGTAAAATACTGTGAATTTATTTTAAAATAAATTTTTGTCTAATTTCTGATGGCATATGAACATACGTGCTTATATTATCCTCTAATTTACATAAAATATTTATTTAGTATTAATTTTCTTACATTGCAGAGGGGCAATTCAGAAGTGATTTTTGTTCCTTATCATCTTTTAGAAAGTTGGTATCCGAGATTCCAAATTAAACGTCAAATTACAGCTAATCACTAAAGGTAGCACTTTTTCACCAAATATTATTAATCTAATTAAAATTCAATAAGCGATTCACAATCGTTTCATATATTAGGAACATGGGTAAAAATTATTTAAAGAATCCATTGGAAAAATCTAGGAAAATCAATTTTTGCTTTGACAACCAGAATGCATTATTCTGATAACATTTTAAATAAAAATGTTCGTACACACATACTTTTGTTCTGCATTGATTTAAATACAGATTTCTAATGGATTGTTATGGTCATTTCAATTATTTTTCTTCAATTTCGGATTATCGATATTTCTATAGTAATTCATTCGATTTTCTTAATTCATATGTCTTCCATTTATATTATAATTATTTACATAAACACTCATCAATATGTATAAAAATTAATATTTTTAATGTTATTTATAGTTATATAAAATATCTTTATATTATAACATGTTTTTATTTGTAATATTCATTTATATTTTAACACTATGCTGAAGAAAAATTTAAAAAAAAAACAATGGTGTCAATAATTACAATAGTTTCTAAAATTAATGTAATCTTTTAATGAATCTGCCTTAAAAAAAAGTAACTGCCAGATTATTTGTATGGCAGGTTTTTGCCAGTACGTTTAAAAATTACATTTAATTTAAGGACATAAGATCAAACGAAATTGTAAGAAATCAAACTTTAAACATGTAGAGAAAACATTAAATGTTACTTTGTTTTTTGTTTTTTTAGAATGTAATTAAAATTTGTATTTTAAATGGAAAAAAAACACCTTATAATTCTTTTGCAAGGGGGTTTCAAAAAAAGGTCTTCTTTCACAGCATTTTATATACGGCAACGAAATGTATACTTGTCGGCATTTGCTTTGAGCGTCGCCTTACTTTGCTTAAATGGAATGCCTTGTGCTTCATTGAATTCTTAAAGTTATCTCTTTTGTACGATTAAATGTGAGGAATTTCAAGCTCGAAGGGGTTCGAGATTTCATCAGAAAAGAGAAAACGAAGACTACCTTTGCATTCGCAAAACTATACAAAAGACAATATAGTTTTGTATAGTTCATACAGTTATGAAATTAAATAGTAGAACCGGATTCAGATTAAGCAATGAAAACTTGAAAAAAGATCGATTCCGAATATATGCATTTATATTTTATAACATGATTATAATCGTTAATCATTTATATAATTTGTAATATATCTGCTGCTTCCTTTTTGTGCGTATCTCTGTTTCTAACCAAGACTCGGAAAAAAATATTAGTCGTTAACATCATTTACAATACAAGGCAAACTTGCCCGACTATTTGCAATGTGCCCCGTTTGGATTGATGCCAACATGTCCCTTCAGGGCATTTTTATTTTGATTCCAAATTTTTCAAAAATTTAAATATATAACATAATATTTATAATATATGTATTATATATATATATATATATATATATATGTGTGTGTGTGTGTGTGTGTGTGTGTGTGTGTGTGTGTGTGTGTGTGTGTGTGTGTGTGTGTGTGTGTGTGTGTGTGTGTGTAATACTATAATACGAGGAATGGTTGCCAAGTCGAAAATCGCCCCAGAATTAATAAACTCCGGTAAACTTGGGGGTCTGGGGTTTTTGGCCACATGGAATCGATTGATGCCGGTTTTGAAGTGCTATGGTCGAGCAGTTCGGAGTTACAGATAGGATATTTTCAAACTTTATTAGTTCGCCATAATGGCTACTTAAATTTTCAAGCGGTAATGTGCTGCCATCTATAGCCAATATGGCGAACTAATAAAGTTTATGTCTAGGCTGTTATTGGTTTATAATATGTTTCTTATGTATGTATATATGTTTGGTTTTTCTAAATAAATTTGTCAAAAATATTGAACTTCAACACACTTCAATCTTTACCTTTACTTTACCTTTGTATAGAATAGTTCCCTTTCCAAACTCTAACTTTGTTTAGAATAGTTTACAATGGTGCACTTTAACCGGTTATCTTTTCACCAATGGTTTCACATATTTTCTTATGGCATGTATTGTTTTGATAAATCACAATTGAAAATTTAAATCTTCGAGTTAGCTTCGATACTTCGATATATATATATATATATATATATATATATATATATAAACATATTTAAATATATAAACATATTTTCATGAATACGGTCATTAACGTTGAAATACTAAATGTAACAAGTAATAAACTTCATTGCTAACAATGTTTAATGTAGAAGAAAATCAAGTGTGTGGTAAATAATTACTTTTGAAGCAAAAAATCACAATTTGACCTTCATTGTCTTCACGTTTATATTCTTACAAACTTGTGAAGTTGCTTCTCAGTATGGTCACCTATATCGGATGTTGTCAAGCGTCGCAACAGTGATCCTAGCATTTGGCGATCATTTGTAGACTCGAAATGACTAATAATTTCCCGATCCATCCAGTAGGAACCGAGATACGTCCAGACATGCCCTGATTGGCCCAGTAAATTCTAACCCCGCCTCTAGGAAGCTATAATATGCTGGCATTCTCAAGCTCGAGGAGTCCTGGTCAGGGCAACATACCCCCACACCCTCACCACTGCAACAGCTAATCACAATCTTGACACTCGTGACCTCATTCTCTCCCCCAGTCAGCTAATATCATATATACCTGCAGTTTCTCCAGTTGACCAGTTTCATCGGAGATGATCACTTTAAAATATGGACCGCAATGCCATTGTTATGTCACTATGAACTAGGATAAGCTTCTGCCGGGGCTAGGCACCTCGATAACCCACTCATAACTGTGCTCGAGAAGTTGTGGTAAATTGAACTACCAGTCTTATTTGAAGTAGCGACTCGGCAGCTAAAGCGAGAAGAGGAAGCTTCAGTGGCCTAGAGAGACCATAGAGCGAAGCTCCGATTATCCCCTCTTCTACTGAATCCTATCTGACCACTTGGTTTTCTGTAGACTGCGAATTCCTACTGATGGATTACTATTGTTATTGTGAACAACAGTTTGCTGTAGAGTGCTTCTATGTGCTGTCATGTGTGTTCATTGTCGTCTTTGTGCTGTCTTGACCTCGTGTAAATAAATGTCTTAATTGTTTTTCTATTAAAGGGTGGTTCAATGTATTTATCTCACACCATACACCCACTACACTAAACGAGTCCAATGGATTGGAAATCCGTAATAATATGAAATTGTTAACTGAGTGAATGCTGCCATACTTCTTGTGCATTCTGTCCCCATTTCTATTACCATTTAGTGACTTAAACTGAGCCGTTATCCATGTCCCAACTTGCTCCTGGTGCCAAATAGCCCAGGTCTGCTGTATCATGTTTCGGACGAAACTTAATACTTTCATTTTTTAATGTCTCCTTTTTGGAAGAAAATTTTTTTTTTTTTTTCGAATTAGTGATGAACTTTGTAACTTTAAGCTATGGTCAGAGAACGAAGAAAATCCCTGTCGACACCAGTGATATCATTATTTTATCAAGTGTTAGATGTCAGACTCTCTATGTGTTTAAATTACACATAGCCTTATGCGTGACGCATATTTCTTGGAATTGCATCTCAAACTGGTGATCTGGGTGGTTTCGAAAATTCTCTGATAGCCATTGAACATGTATGCTATAATGAAAGACTTTCAAATGAATATTTTGTCATTTCAAAGCATTTTCTATTCTTAACTCACAAGAGAAATTAAAATACAATTTCTTCCTGCCATAATTATCCCTTTACTTGAAATTACAAAGAAATACAATGGTCGGATGTAATAAAAGGAGAAAAGGCTATGCATCTGGAAATATGTCTGCTTTTCCTTATGATAAGCAAACAATTTTAAATTCATAGCAGCTCATTTGGATTTAAATTACGCATGACCCTATTCATGCCGGATTTTTCCCAGAATTGTAATATCTGAAATTCGTGAATCTACAGTTTTGAAAATTATCTGGAAGCCTTTGTAAATCTATGCAATAATGATAGAGTTTTAAGTGAATAGTCTGTTGCTATTTTAAAATATATTTTATTCTTTATTGACACGAAAAACTGCTTTTTTCATAAATTTTCATTTATTCCAAATAAAAAAAGATTACAATGGTTGGATTTGGCTGGGCAAAAGTGTTCGTATCTAAACATATGCTTTTACATGCCTGTTTTTTTTTCTTTTAAAAATCAAACATCTTTAAATTGACAGCAATTTATCTGGATTTCAATCGCACTTAGTCATGTCGGATCTTTTATGCATTTTCATATCAAACTGCTGAACTTGGAGTTTTGAAAATTCCCCGATACTCATTGCAAATCTATGCCTTAAAGATAAAGTTTTAAGTGAATATGTCTGCCTAAATTTAAAGTATTTTTTTAATTCTTTACTGACAAGAGAAATTAAAATTAATCTTCTTTCCATAAATTTTCATTCACTCTTAATCACATAGGAATACAATGGTTGGATCTGATTAGATGCAAAGCGTTGCATATCCAGATATAAGCGCTAGTTTTTGAATTTGATAAGCAAACAATTTAAAATTGGCAATAGTTCATTTGGTTTCCAAAATAACCCTACAGACTAAGAAACAATACTTGCTGACATTCCAGAATATAGAGAAAAATTTCTCTCAGCCCTTCACAGCCATCTGTTAGCGCTCCCTCCACCTTTACTTTCTCATGGATAAAAAGCTATTTCGTTTCCATGTCGGGAGAAAAAAATCCAAAGAATGACTTGTTATCTTGATGGCAGAAGACGAGTCATTTCTGTGTTTTTGACTCAAAACAAATGAAGTGACGAACGTCTCATACATGATGACATTTGGAATGGTGAATGCGGCGAGGGAAAATGAGATACTTGTTCGGTGAAAAGCTGAATGACTCTCCCAAAATGGAAGCTTTACTTGGTTAAGATAGAGCGATAGGAGTGCGATGATGGAATGTCTTTCGCATTGGCATTTTGTGATGCGGTAGCACAAAAACGAAGCGAGACAAAAATGAGAAAGAGTGTTAATTATGAAACGATTGATTGGCTGCTTTTTTTCCCCTTAGAAATAAATTTGTGAATTAAAATGAATTCAAAATGAATAAATCAATCAAAGAGCGTTAAAAATTATAAGAAAGAAAAGTTGATGACTTGTTAATTTCAAGAGAATTTAAAAAGCATAAATAGTGAACAAATTTACACCAATCAATTTAAGTATATCGTCACTTGCTATTAAGTATTCGTCATTTAATATATATCATTTATTATGATTTCATAAATGTAAATGCAATTACACTAATGCAAATATTAACTACACCGATTAGTGCAAGTGCAATTACATTAATTCAAGTATTAATTGCTCTTATTAGTGTAAATGTAATTACATTATTGTAAGTAGTAATTACACTAATGCAAGTATTAATGACACAACTGCAAGTATTAGCAAATACTTTACAGTTTGCCAGCCGATATCTGGAAGTTTGAAACCAGACTCAGAATTAGTAAATGATGGAACTGAGTGTTTGTAATATTTAATACTGATAATAAAGATGAATATGTGTGTTTTCATGTGATTGCGCTCTATTGGCCAGATTGTTTGATTTATAGCTATCAATTTTCCTATACATAATTTTAAAGATGATAATATGCAAATCTGAGACATTCTTTTAAACTGTTTGTTGAAAACTGAATGAATTAATTATTAAGATGATTTTAGTTACTTTTAGTGATACTTCTAAAAACATGTTTGGAAAAAAAACCCATTAAATTTGTTTTCAAATGTGTTTTTAATAACATAAATAGCGCTACAATGTCAAGAAACTGGTCTCCAAGAAGAACCTTCAATTACAAAATATAGATTTTATATTAAGACCCTTAAACACGCACGTCTTTAATCTGTGGCAATTTGATAGAATTATGGCTTTGTAAGTATGTCTAAGAAATTTAATTGAAATTAAATATTACGTATATCCTAGGGAGTCTGCTGTTAGCAGATTTAAATAATTTCATATTAATAGTTATCCAAAATATAGTTATCGAAAATACATCCAAAAGCAAATAAATATTTTTATGAAATTAATAAAAAAGCGTGTTTAGTTTTAATTTGTTTAAAATGATGAAGTTCCATTAAAAAATTTTAGTTTTAAATTATTGTAAATTCTGGAATTTTCCCCAAATCTCTATTCCTCTAAACTCATTGAATCATTAATCTCAATCCTTAATCATAGTGAATTTGTGATTAAGTATTTTCTTTACAATCTGAATCATAATCAAAGGGGTAAATAGCAAAAGAACGTATTTAGAAAACTATATTATTGAATGATAATAGTTAGAAGGGAAATTAATTTTGGATATTATAAAAACATTTATAGTTCTAATTTTATTTATTTTTCAAGACTATCTCTGTAGGTGTTATAAATAAAAATTCTTGCTTCAGAATTTCGAAGTTGATTTAATGCAACCATCGTGAAACACTAACACTATTCAATCCGTTTTCTTTCAGACTGGCAAGATAATGGTTTGGAATATTCAGTTGAGAAACTGCTGTGTACGAAACAAAACATGCATACTTATTCCAGCATATCAAAAATAGTATTTTCTTCCCTAACCTGCTTCTTTCCATTCTCTCCGCCCATTTATCAGCTGGATAAGAAGTTATTCCTTTCAGCTGCAAAAAAAAGTGTTATCCTTTACAGGTGCAAAATCTGAATTCTTGCCGTGATGACAGATGACGAGAGTTGGTGTGTTATTTGCAAAGCAAATCAAACAACGCATGTCTCAAGGGGTGGATGGGATTTAGAATTTCGAATGAGCAGCCTTTTGGGAAATGATTCGAGGGATGTACATAAATAAAAATATCACGTGTGCGAAAAATAGGAAGTCGTTAGAAGGTTGTTGTATTGAATGTTTACAGGAAACTAAAACTCGACGAAAGAAATAAAGATTTTTTTATCATATACATTAAATTAAAATTCTAAAATATATACATAATAAAATTAATTTTACATTACTATAAGAACGTTAACACGAACTTCAATAACGTTATCTTGTTTCTCTATAAAATAAAATGCAAAACAAAGCAATTTTATTTTAAATAAAAGAACAACACACTGAATAAGCAAATGCATAGTTATACGGAATTTTTTCATTATTTTAATGAGTGTACAGTTACGTCTTGTAATTTTTGATATTTCTATGAAGCACTTTTACTCTGACACCATCCGAATGTGAAAGGAGGAAGAAATTGTCGTGACAAATTTTGCGGATATGACATCTGGAATTGGCCAATGAACCATGACTTGGTTGAAAACGGGGTGAAATATCTCTTTCTAAAAAGCGCAAAAGGCTGACTTAGACAAAGTGCGGCTACTAGAAATGGTTTTTCTGAAAGATGGTCCTTTCATCGTAAGAAAACATATAGCTGAGAAGAAACTTTACAAGCGACTTAACGCCATTCTGCAAAATTTATAAAGATGTCTAAGAAAGCCAGCAATCATTAATAAAAGAAGCTTTTACGAAAGTGACAAATAAAAAAAAAACATAATGTTGAATCAAATTCAAAGAAGACATCTTGCTAGAAGAAAACGCCTGCTTCAATGATACTATTTTTATATATAACTGTTTTAAAAACAATATTTTTTCAATCATAAAAATATGAAAAATTATTAAGCAGTGTCAATCTAACATCATATATTTCATTGTTTCCTTAATTCATGTGATACATTATTTTGTAACTGGTGAATTATTTAAAAAAGATTAAGCTATTTATTTCTTTAATACTTTTTTGTAACGATTTTTTTTAAATACAAGAATGCTGTAAAACTTATTGTTTTTATTAATGTTATTGGTTAAGTGCTAATTCCTTGTATTCAAATCTTTCACTGATTCATTGTATCAGATTTGAGTACATTTAAAATACATATTAATAAGACTAATATTATGAATGAAAGCACATTTTGAACTGTTATTAAGCATATTTAATTATTATACTTTTTAATATGTTAGACTTGTGATGTGAAGCTTTTAAATAAAGGGTGGTAGTAATTAAAGCTCCACATTCAAGTAGTCATAAAATGAAATCTACTAGATCAAATGGTTTCAAGCGAGGTAATAAATAAAAGAAGGTAATGAAAATTTCTTTTCTCCTACAACGTTCTAAAGATCCTCACCAGAAGTGAAATGACGCTGTATGCAATATTATTTAGCAGAATAGAATATGAATACACAAATTTAAGACGAGCTGAATTGTTTCTAAATTGTGTCATAAAACATGTTTAGTGTGTGTTTTCTCAAAAGCACTGTTTATAGTGATAATCTAAACAATTTGGGGGATCTGAAAGATGCGATACACAGATATGAGCGTGATATTCCTCCTGATATGCTAAGAGTATTGTTGAGAATGCATTAATGCTATTTATTTTGCCTTAAAAAAAGTCAAGGCCATACTGAGCATGCATTGTAAAACGTTTCAGAGACAATTAAACACATTTTAAACCGATGTCTCCGTGCTCTATCTCATAAATGCTAAACGATGGAAAACACACCAACCCTGGTGATGAATTTAAAACTTTTTTGAAAGAAAGGAAACCCCATGCCTTTTTAAAAACTATTACCAAGTTTAATAACTTTTAGTCCAATTGTTTTTCTTTTATGGCCATCTCGAAGTTTAACTTTCATTATAAAACCCTGTACTTTTAACGAATGAAATAGTATTTTATTGTATTAATTTATTTACTCTATTATATCGAAATTTTAAAGTGTGAAAATAGAAAAACATAGCTTTTCAAAGAGCACTTAAGAATAATTGCTACCATTTTGACAGCGTTTCCAAGAATCTAATAATTGCTTGCAAATTAATTAAATGTAATTACATAGTAAAAAATGTAATTTCTTGTGGTTTTATGCTAGAATTATAACCCTTCATTGAAAACGAGGAAATTCTCTGAATGATTTGCTATTTTTTAACCCATTTGCATCATATCAAAATATCAAAAAAATTACGATCTCACGGAAAAATTTTTATTTCATATTTAGGTGTAAAAATGTATAAAATTAGAAAAAAAAAATCATTTTCGAGCATTATTTGTTAGTCATTTTATTCAGTGTGGTAATATTTGAAATGTGGGATACATATAAGTATATAGTATATAATATGAATATAGTATATATCATATTATATGCATAGCATATTATATGATGCAGCATATATATACGCTCCAGGGATAGGGAACAGGACAATTGAGCGTATATATACGCTAATGATGTAAATGGGTTAATTAGATTTTACTACTAAATGCTATATTTCTCGTATTTGAATAACGTGACTGCATAAAATAATCATCCGAGATTTTATCAAAAACCATTAAACCATTCCAATGACGACTTTAATTGTTCTTACACTTTCCTCTATGATTTTCTAACCAGACAGTTAATGCCGAAAACCTAGACTCAGTAAAATCCTTACTCAGGGGTTAATGGAGAAATTCGAAAATACAATTTATTCATATTAAAACTGGAGTGCAGATACGTCCGAACGGAAACAGCGTTCCGAAAGGGTGAAGAGTCTAAGGTCATCCTGTCGTCATTCCCCCGGGGACACGGAAGTGATGTCATCAGCAAGTCTTCAAGTGATTTCCCAGAACGGAAGTGCTTTATGCAAACTAGCACCACTGCGTCATTAATTGAGAGGCTAGTTGGTCTGCGCCGACCGTATTGGAATCACATTACCCTAATGGTGTTAGGTATTTTCGTTTTTCGTCAAAATTGGGCATTCTACTCGACAGTTTCTCTACCTCAAACTTTTATCATGAGAATTTTATAAAGAATCTAGATATATTCTGTATTACATTTTTTATATTAGTATTTATAAATTTACTAGCTTGTACCTGACTCGTTGCTGCCATCGAAAAAAATAATATTTGGTGCTATCAATCAATATTTTAGGAATGTTTTATCGAAATAGGATGAACGGTGCGACAGATTACAAAATATGTACTAACAAGTATTTATTTTTACATATTAGATTTGGGTAATTTTTTAGAGTTGTAAAAGTTGGTGCTCTTTCCGAGTGGTAATGAAAGAATCTATTTATTCTGTCGCGTGATTCGTTTAAAATTCGTTCAGAACTCCCATGTTTAATTTTAGAAAATTTGATTAAAATATTTTCGATTAAAATTTATTAAACATAAAAATATATTTACAATAAAATCGTTATTATAGTTTAAAAGATAATTTTTGAAAATTAAGATAATAAAATATTAATTGTACTACAATATATTTGGTAGTTACTGCGAAAAACGACAAAATTAATTATATTTTAAAAACCCCAGTGTTGGTCACTCCTGAACTCCCTCGCATAATCTGTAATAAAGTTGTTATCTCTGGGAATGCCTTGCATGAAATTTATGTACTATAGCTACAAAATATTAAACTTTAACTTGGATTTAGAATTTGTACAGAATCTATTGTCTCTTCGGCGAATTATTTGGTGATTAATCCTTGGCAAATAGATGCTGTTGAGATTCGATTGTATTTTTTTTTAAATTTTAGAGAATTGTACGATGCCTATAACCACCCCATCGATGCAAGCAATAAACTGATCAAGTTTTATCGCATTCGAATGAACGGTTTAGGAAGTCATAAGAGACATACAGACAAACATTCTATTTTATTAATATAAATCTAATACTATAATACGAGGAATGGTTGTCAA
Organism: Argiope trifasciata; assembly: GCA_026543055.1. NCBI lineage: Eukaryota > Metazoa > Arthropoda > Arachnida > Araneae > Araneidae > Argiope > Argiope trifasciata. The sequence continues at coordinate 25,922 of JAPMOQ010010518.1, read as the reverse complement.
GTCGAAAATCGCCCCAGAATTAATAAACTCCGGTGAACTTGGGGGTCTGAGGTTCTTGGTCACGAGGAATCGATTGGCGCCGGTTTTGAAGAGCTACGGTGAGCAGTTCGGAGTTACAGATAGGATATTTTCAAACTTTATTAGTTCGCCATAATGGCTACTTAAATTTTCAAGCGGTTACGTGCTGCCATCTATAGCCAATATGGCGAACTAATAAAGTGTTATGTTTATGCTGTTATAGGTTTATAATATGTTTCTTATGTATGTATATATGCTTGGTTTTTCTAAATAAATTTGTCAAAAATATTGAACTTCAACACACTTCAATCTTTACCTTTACTTTACCTTTGTATAGAATAGTTCCCTTTCCAAACTCTAACTTTGTTTAGAATAGTTTACAATGGTGCACTTTAACCGGTTATCTTTTCACCAATGGTTTCACAAATTTTCTTATGGCATGTATTGTTTTGATAAATCACAATTGAAAATTTAAATCTTCGAGTTAGCTTCGATACTTGTTTTCTCCGAGCGGAGCTCGGTCACCCGCTGGTTATATTAATACAATAAAATTTAAAGTTTTATTTAAACTTTTACTTAATTTTTGTTTATTTCTTTTCATTTTTCGGAATTTTATATATGAAATAAGAAGACTACTTTCAACCTGAATATAGAAAATAACCTTTTTTATATCCCAATGAAATTATTTTCTATTGATTTTGAATTAACTGAATACTTCGATATTACTTTTATACCACTGGACACCCACTCCGCTCTTTTATTATTTGAACTATTCATATATTTGTATTTGAAACGCCTTTTATTAGCTAACTCATCATAACAAAAATTTGCTTATCTCCAAATTATCATTACTTTTTATATTTTAGTTTAGAAGTCATCTTTTCTTATTAATCACATTCCGTGGAGATAAATTTATCTTTTTTATTGATATAAATATATATTTTTAACATTTTTTTCCGTCTTGTGTGCTTTATATATATGTATATGCTTTACGTATATTTTGTTTCCTTAATTTGATATATTTTTCCTAATTAACTCAATAATGTATTATATAATAATATTACGTTTGCATAACTAACGAAAAAAGTACAATTAACTAAATGACTTCTTGGAATAAAAGTATTATACACATTATTAAATATGATACATTCAGATACATTATTTAAAAAATACACACCACGAAAACTTAAATTAGTCAAATATTGTGATTACAATTAATTATAAATATACTTCTGTAGTATTCTATCAATATGATAGGTATTTTGATATTAATGGATTGATTTTTTTTCGACTCTTACTATATCTTATTCTATTCTATTAATTTTATTATAAAGAAATAAATTAGATAAGTGATAAATAATTGGATATAATTGTCTTCCATAACGATTATGAATTTTTGAAACGAAATAAACATGGTAGAGTTTAAATATGTTTTTTTTTCTTTTAAATTTATCACCTTTCAATGTCTTTTTTCAGTTACATTTATCATATTATATCATTTTATACTCATTATAATTATTATTTTATTTGATATTTATATAATGATTACATTTTAATCACACTTACTTTGAGCATTATTTCATTATCTATTGCTTAATTTCTCCACCAACTCCTACTCCTCAGCAAGTCAATTATTCCTTTTTCAAATTGCTATTCATTTTACTATTATTTTATTCTATCATCTTTCGAGAATCAGGGTATACATCATTTGATAAAAGACGGATGATGAAATCTGATTTACAGATATTTAGTTACATGATAGACAAATTAGTTTCACTCGGTGAGTGAAATTTAAATATTAATTGGGAAACCATTCTAAAAAGGTTTCTGTCTTCTGTTGTCCAAATACGCATGAACGCGAAAACGTAAATTTTGGTAGAAAGGATTAGAACTCCTAATGGAGATTTGTATTAAACTTTGAGCAAAACCCATCAACAGGCTGTCGATTTATATTTTTCATTCATTTCAATCCCATATCTCAAACCCGTAATGACTTAGCCAATGAGAATTTGTTCAAGATTTGAGCATCCGAACTGCAGAATTTTGTTAAATTTTGAACCAAATTTGTCACAGAGTAAACTGTCAGCAGATCAGCAATTTTGCTTTTATGTAAACTTGATAATTCAAAAACACAATTACTAAAATAGGAGAAATCTGGTTTTTGATGTTGAATTTATAATCATTGTTCTGTGTTAAATTTTATACATCACTCCAACAGACTAACATCTAAAATACATATTCAATTTCTGTTAATTATTTATAAACCCTATTTTAACTATTAATTGCCAAAAGACGCATGCTATATTCATCAGAAACTAATTTGAAGGCAGGTCCATCCGCTAATATTAGTTATTCACAAACAATTCATTGAATAATTAAACATTTGATGAGTTAAATAACCAATTCTTACATAATAATTTCTCTTATTATACGAAAGATAACATATATAAAACTGAAAATCTCAGCTTCTATGATTTTAAACACTCTTATTCGGAAAAGGGAATTAACACATTTATTGAAAGAATTAATAGAGGATAATCAGTCTAGTTTATTCTGGTATGGCGATTTATACTGTGGAGTTGCACCAATGATGAGGTTGAATTCCGCCAAGGATCGCTATCTTATGATGTGTAACCGCTTTCCTATATTTGCTAGACAAAAGTGATCTCCATTGTTTAGTGACTGTTATTGGCTTATTAATATATCTCCTTTAATGCTCTTAAAACATTGAGTAAGTGGAGAGAGATTTATAGCGCCAAGTGTTATGACGAGCGTGTGGGAGTTGTTTTGTAAGTAAATCTGACGACTTTTAGTAGCGTCAAGCGTTATGGCGAGAGAAAAACGTGTTCATCCGAAGTTGCCAATATGGCGGGTTTTATTGCAGTGTCGCCAGCGTCAAGTATCATGGCGAGCATTTTCATTGTCTAGTGTCACCAAACTGGGGGTTTATATTGAGGAGTCGTGCTAATGTGAAGATTGAATTCCGCCAAGCATCGAACTTGTAACCTTATGATTTGTAGCCACGTAACATATTAGATAGACAAAACTGATTACCAATATTTAGTAGCTGTTATTGGATTATTGTTACTGGTTGAAAAATGTATGCTTTGTTTGTTAGAAAACTTCTTAAATTTCTTTATACTATTAAACAGTTTCTATACGGTCACTGATGTCAAAAATGAATTTCGGATTGACACAGTGTGCTATTCATTATACCTGAGTTCGCTCTTCATTATGATTGAGTGAGTTCAAGTGTAAGGAAAGTAGTTTTAGTATAGAATTTTATTTCCCCCTGAGCAAACTCAGATGGATAGCAAAGTATTGACATATGCTAGTGATTCGAATTCTTTACAACAAAATTGAAATTTTCGAAAAAAAAGTAATGCAAAAATGTATTTAGAATTTTTGTATAGCTCACTACCCAACTTGTTTTAAGGTACACCGTATTTATTCTTCTTGATATTAAAAATAAATTCCAAAGCCATTATTTTTATTTATTCCTAAATTAAATGAGTTATTTTAATTTATGTTAACACATTTGGTAAGATTTTATCTAAAATATATTAAATTTTATACATTTTTTTCAAGAATTAAACGTTTTTTTTTTCTTTTTAATTTAAATGTGAAGAAGTTGCACAAATTTATGTCATGTTATGAGTAGCCGATCAAAATCCTTTAAAGCAATAAGGATGCCATTGCATGCTTTTCACTCTATTTAAATTCTTTTTTTTTATTTTGATTATTTATATAACATGGAGGAGTTTTAACATTATTTCATTTTTAATGTTATTAATTCCTACCAATTATCGTTTTAATTAAAGAGTTTTAAGTCGTTCAAATATATTGTTTAAATCAATGGTCCTATTTTCAAATAAAAATTATTACGCTCCTTATGATGATTTGTTTGAATGTCCAAGAAATTAATAAGAATTCAAGTTATAATTGACAATAAACAGTTTGAATTAGGAATTGATAAATGGGATTGATAGTATTTATTCATGAAGTATTGATATGATTTCCATTGATGGATATGCATACTTACAGCCCTTCTAAGTGAAAGGTAATTCACTTTGGAAGCTTGAAGCTAAGCTTTCCAAACGCTGCTAATCTTTTGATAAGAATCTTGTTTCAGCCAGATAAATTGCAAAGTGATTAGATCATTATTTATCTATTAATTTAATAATTATTAATCAGATAGTAGAACAATGCATCTTCATCTTCTTGCAAAGGCTGCTTAAAACCTGAATGATAGAATCGGTTGTTGTTAGCTGACTTTAAATTTTCTTTTGTAAATATAAAATTTCAATCCCTTGTTCCAGTGATTTATGTTCATTTAATTCGTTTTGTTAAACTTTCAACTATCTTTTGCTAATTATTTCTTCTTTAAGAAGTTCGGATTTTAAGAAATTGGAATTATCATTTTTTATTATATGAGAACATTATGTTGTTTTGGTTTGCAACTTTTTGCAATTTTAAAATGCATAGGCATTAAATTGTTTAAGCCTTAAACGGTGTAGAACAAATTGGAGGTTTATCACTTTAGTGAAATCATTTTTTCAACTTTAGGGTTATTAGAAAATAATGCAAAATGTTTTTACACTTGATGATTTTCCGCTGATGGAAGTTACAATATGATTTCCAAACAATTCAATCTTTGAATTCTTAGGAGTTGTCTTAATTATTTTAAGTCATTCATTAGTTTAAACCGCTTTGAAACAATCACCAGATTATCGGATTACACATGGTAGATATTTAGAAAAACAATGGTTTCTTTTCCATTCCAAAATCGGTGGAGCTCCAAAATTGTTTGCCAGAATTAAAAACGAAAGTTTAAAAAGAATGTATATAGTGAGGGAGAGGGTGAGAGAAGGATAGAGAAGGCTCCTACTAAGGATCTGTCCTTTGTGTTTATCTTACTCTATACACCCGCTATGCTAAATGAACCTTAAGTAATTGGAAATCCGTATCAATATGAAACTGTTTAAAAACTAAGTATATGAAATGCTTCTTGTTCAGTAATTCCCACTTCTATTGCCATTTATTTGTTGTTAGGTGAACAGCAACCATTGTGTTCGCGATGCAGTTGTCAAATGTCTGTACAGCATATTTTGTCAGAATGCCCAAATTTCAATGCCCAGCGCTTGCACTTTTTTCAAAAGTCTTCCCCCTTCATTATCTTTTCTCCTTGATAAAATACCTCATGCCCAACTTTTTTCCTTTTTAAAGTCTATAAAGTTTTATCCATTTATCTGAATCTTGCTTACGTTTTAGCTTCTCCTCATATTCCCTTCGGTATTCTTTTAAAGTAATATAATTGTACCCATTGTTTGGCGCAGTATAGTCAAGATCATGGCTCTTGCGCCAAAAAAAACCTAAACAAACAAATCTATTGCCATTTAGTGACTTTGACTGAGCTTTTAACCGAGTCCCATTGTTCTCCTGATACCAAATAATCCCGGTCTGCCTTATTATGTTTCAAACTATACTTAACGCTTTCATGTTTGTTTAACGCTTCATTTTTAAAAACAACAACAAAAAAAAACGTTTTGTTGAATCTCAGTTGAATGAACAGAAAACGAAGAAAAAGTCTCTGGACAAAAAAACGAAGAAAAACCCTGTTGATACCATTTATGTCCTTTACTTTATCAACTGTAAGACTCTCTATGTGTTTAAATTACGCTTGACCCCATGCTTGCCGCTTCTCCCCTGTCATTGCATGTTAAACTAGTGAACCAGCGGTTTTGAAAATTCTTTGGAAGATTTTGCACATTTATTCTATAATGATACAATTTCAAATGAATATTTTTATCTTATTTTAAATCACTTTGTAATCTTTACTGACAATTGAAATCAAAATCCATTTTCTTCCTTTCATAAATTTTCCTTTACTTCAAATCACAAAGAAATGCAATGGCTGGATGTAATAACAGGGGAAATTGTTACTCATTGACATGTATACTACTTAAAGCCTGATTTTTCTTATGATAAACAAACAATTTTAAATTGATAGCAGTTCATTTGGATTTAAATACATTTGACCCTATGCATAACGCATTTTTCATAAAATTTTACCTCAATCTGCTGAACCTGCAGTTTTGAAAATTCCCTTAAAACTTTTGCAAATATATGCTGTAAAGATAAAGTTTCAAGTCAATATTTTGGTCTTATTTTAAAATACTTAATATTTTTTATTGTCAAAGGAAACTATTTTTTTTTTCATAATTTTTTCTTTACTCCGAATCAAAAAGGAATACAGTGGTTGGATTTCCCTAGATATAAAACTGTTAGTATCTAGACGTATGCTTCTACACGCTTGTTTTTGCTTTTTAAAAGCAAGTAATTTTAAACTGACGGCAGTTTATCTGCCTTTAAATTGGATGCCGGATCTTTCATGTATTTGTATTTCAAATTGGTGAACTGACTGTTTTGAAAATTCTCTGAAAGCCATTGCAAATCCATGCCTTAAACATAAAGTTTCTTAGTGAATATTTCTGCCTTGGTTTAATGTATTTTTTTATTCTTTATCGACTAGAGAAATTAAAATAAATATTATTCTTTTCATAAATTTTCATTTACACTCAATCACATAGGAATACAATGGTTGGATCTAGTTAGATGAAAAATGTTGCATATCCAGACATAAGTTCCTAAGCGCTAGTTTTTGAATTTGATAAGCAAACAATTTCGAATTGACAAAAATTGACAATTATTGTCAATGACTTTTATAACATTCATTTAAAAATTAATCTTAAATAAAAAACCATGTAAATGAATTATTTTAATATTCAATAAACTATACAATTCGTATCTAATTTATTTCTGCTTATTTATGAACAGAAATCAATTAGATATAATGCTATCTCACACTCTAACTCAAATGATCAGTTACATTTAGTATCAAATTTCGATGCACAACACGATATTAAGAAACGTTTATACAGATATAGTGTCATACCATGCCAGTGTTATTTTAGATTAAGATTTTGAAATAACTTTTAAGTAAATTCTCTTCTTATTGCAAAATATCTTGTCAGCATAATTTTAATGAAATATCGATATTATCAACAAAAATATCAAATTATATAGTTCATTCTTATCTATACCAAAATATTGTTTGTTTTATTATTTTCAATTAACGTATACTTTCTGGACTAAACATACTATGTACTTATCATTAAAATTTAAAACCTCTAACAAGAAATAATTTACAATCAGTCTATCCCTAAATTGGTCGGCAAATGAATCTTCTTAAAAATAGAAATTAAAATAATATATTATCCGCGGTAGGGAAATATTTGGACTTACTTAACAAAAAATGTGAAGAATTAGTTATAGAAAGTAGATCCATGACTAAGTATAATAATTTCAAACATGTTTCTTGCTAAAAAAAAAAAAAAAAAAAAAAAAAAAAAAAAAAAAAAAAAAAAAAACATTTTCCTTTTAAAGTGAGTAAAAGTCACCTATTTGAGAACATTCAGAAATTAGAAAATCTTCACTAATAATTTAATGTATCTAATACTGAATGATGAGAATTTTCTTTTAAAGTACCGGCATAACTAGTTTTCTTTATTTTAAAGTAAGGTGACTATAAATTTTGCTTAATTTTTCCAAACATTTCATAAATAATTGTTGGGTGTGATTCAGATACAAATAAATAAGAAACTGAGGATCAGTCCTATGGATCATCACCAACCACGATACAAACCTTCCCATAAAAGCCATATGTCTTCAACTTTAGGGTGTAGACTCCCCACACCTTATGGGGTGGGGAGGCTACACTCTAAAGTTGAAGTAGTCAGCAAGACGGCGTTGAAGTACTCATTTTCGTACCGATTTAATATGATTACGTACCTATTGAATATGATTTAGTACCCCTTGAATATGATTCCGTACCCAATGAAGTACCCATTTCCGGCATTGAAGTACTCATTTCCGTACTCACCAGAACGGCTAAAAACAACCACTATATTGAAAGCTTCTCCACCCTAAACACGATGATTTCCTTCTGGGGATATTTCTTGGAATAATAAAATTAACTTATGATCATGTGACGAAAAATAGATAAATAATTTCATCTGAAAAATATTGAATTGTGTCCAATGCTAAATAAGCAAATGAATAATTATAGGGAACATTTTAATTCGTTTAATAAATGTACTAGTATGCAGCTACTCCCTGTAATTTTTGATATTTCTGTAAAGCACTTTTGCTTGAACACTATCCGAATGTGAGGAGAGGAAGAAACTGTCGTGACAAATTTTGCGGAAACGACATCTAGAATGGGCCAATGAACCATGACTTGGTTGAAAACGGGGTGAAATATCTCTAAAAAGCGCAAAAGGTTGACTTAGACAAAGTGCTGCGACTAGAAACGGTTTTTCTGAAAGATGGCAATTTCATCGAAAGAAAGCATATAGCTGAGAAAAAACTTCACAAGCGCCTTAACGCCATTCCACAAAATTTATAAAGATGTCTACGAAAGCCAGCAGTCATTAATAATAGAAGCTTTTACGAAAGGGACAAATAGAAAAACAAACAATAACGGCGAAAAAATAAAGTTGAATCAAATTTAAAGAAGACATCTTAATAAAAGAAAACGGCTGCTTCAATGATACTGTTTTTATATATAATTATTTTAATAACAATATTTTTTCTATCATAAAAATTTGAAAAAAGTATTAAAGAGCGTCAATCTCTCATTATATAATACATTTTTTACTTAATTCATATGATACATTATTTTGTATCTGGTGAATTATTTTAAAAATATCAAGGCATTTCTTTCTTTAATGTAATTTGTAAGGAAAAATTTTAATACAAGAATGCAGTACAAATTATGGTTTTATTAATGTTATTGTTTAAGTGCTAATTCCTTCTATTCAAATCTTTCACTTATAAATTTTACCGGATTTTTGTATGTTTAAAATAAATATTCATAAGCCTAATGGTAGGAATGAAAGCACATTTGAACTGTTTTTAGGCATATTTCATCATTATACTTTTTAATATGTTAGACTTGTGATATGAAGTTTTTGAATAAAGGTTAGTAGTAATTAGAAAAAGGGGTGGTAGTTCCACTTTGAAGTAGTCATAAAATTAAATCTACTGTATACAATGTTTTCACTTGGTAATAAATAAAAGAAGGTAATGAAAATTTCTTTTCTTCTACAAAAATCCAAATCTCCCCACCAGAAGTTAAATGACGCTGTATGCAATATTGTTTATCTGAATGAAACATGAAGACACAAGTTTCAAACGTGCTTAATTGTTTCTGAATTGTGTCATAAAACATGTTTAGTGTGTGTTGTCTCAAATCCACCGTTTATGGCAATAATCTAAACAATTTGGGGGATCTAAAAATGCGATACACAGATATGAGCGTAATATTCCTCCTGCTATGCTAAGAGCTTCTGTTGAGAATGCAGTAATCCTATTTAATTTGCCTTCACAAAAAGTGAAGGCCATATTGAACATGCACTGTAACCAGTTTCACAAGCAATTAAATACAATTTAAACCTATGTCTTCTTGTTCTATCTCATAGTTGATAAACGATATAAAACTCAGCAACCCTGCTGGTGAGTTTAAAACTTTTCTTTGGCAGAAAAGAAACCTCATGGCTTTTTTAAAACTATTAAAAAGTTTCATAACTTTTGGTCTGATAGTTTTTCTTGTATGGTCATCTCGAAGTGGAAATTTAATTATTATCACTTTGTATTTTTAATGAATGGAATAGATTTTTATTACATTAATTTATTTACTCTATTATATGGAAATTTAATTGAAATTTTAAGGTATGAGAATTAAAAAAAACAGAACTTTATGAAAAAACACTTAGGAATATCTGATACAATTTTGACAGTATTTCCAAGAATCAAATAATTGCTTGCAAATCAAATAAATAGAATTAAATAGTAAAAAAAGGGGTAATAGTGTGTAATTAAATAGTAAAATAGTTATTGTGATTTTATACTGGAATTATAACCTTTTAATGATAAGCAGGGAATTCTCTGAATGATTTGCTATTTTTTAACCCATTTTCAGCATATGGAAATATGGAAAAAATGCCCATATCACAGAAATTTTTTTGTTTCATATTTAGATGCAAAATTGTATAAAAGTAGAAAAATCATTTTTGAGCATTATTTACTTGTAATTTTGTTCAGTGTGGTAATATTTGGAATGTGGGATACATATAAGAATATAGTATATATCATATTATATGCATAGCATATAATATGATGCAGCGTATATATATGCTCCAGTTCATAGTGACCAGGAAAATTAAGCGTATATATACGCTAATGATACAAATGGGTTATTTAGATTTTACTACTAAATGCTGTATTCCTCGTATTTGAATGACACGATTACATACAATAATTATTCTAGATTTTATCAAAAACCATTAAACCATTCCAATGACGACTTTAATTGTCCTCACACTTTCCTCTATGATTTTCTAACCAGACAGTTAATGCTTAAAATCTAGACTCAGTAAAATCCGCTCTCAGGGGTTAATGGAGAAATTCCAAAATACAATTTATTCATATTCAAACTGGAATGCAGATATGTCCGAACGGAAACAGCGTTCCGAAAGGGTGAAGATCTAAGGTCATCCTGTCGTCATTCCCCCGGGGACACGGAAGTGATGTCATCAGCAAGTCTTCGGGTGATTTCCCAGAACGGAAGTGCTTTATACAAACTAGCACCACTGCGTCATTAATTGAGAGGCTAGTTGCTCTGCGTCGACCGTATTGGAATCACATTACCCTAATGGTGTTAGGTATTTTCGTTTTCCGTCAAAATTGGACATTCTACTCGACAGTTTCTCTTCTTTAAACTTTTATCCTTAGACTGTTATAAAGAATCTAGATATATTCTGTATTACATTATTTATGTCAGTATTTATAAATTTACTAGCTTGTACCTGACGCGCTGCTGCCATCGAAAAAAATAATATTCAGTGAAATCAATCAATATTTTAGGAAATAGAATGTGCGGTACAACAATATGTAAAATAAGGACAAACAAATATTCATTTTTATATACTAGATTTGTGTTTTCTTTTAGAATTGTAAAACTTGGAGCTATTTCCGAATAGTAATGAAAGAAATTATTTATTGTGTATTAAGTATTGTCACGGTAAATAACGGTAAATATTAACCGTTATTTATTGGAATGTATTGATGTCTCAGAGTTAAGGAAGGACCTGAAGATTAACAATAATGATTTAAGTACAGTACTGAGGGTACCAGGTCATTTCAAATCCTGAAGGATATGATGTTTAAGATTGATAGTTTCATTCCAACTGTTTGAGAGAGTGCAGATGGGGAGAAAGACAGCTATTTAATAACCCGAAAGGAACGTTAGTTTGACTGTTCGGTCAGTGGAAGGTTTGACAATACTTATTCAGCAGTCGACCACAACAAATCCTATTGATACTGCTAAGTTGAGTGTTGGCTGGGTGGTTGGCTGTATGCAAGAAATATTCATCAACAATTTTCAACAATGAATCGTCTGATTCCATTCATATATATAAATATTGATTTCTCTTATTATAAGAAATAGTACAAGTGCAAAACTAAAATTCTGAGCTTCCATTACTTTAAACAATCTTATTCAGGAAAGCGAATTAACGCATTTATTTAAAGGAATAAGTATACTTTTTTTATAAAAATAATCAGCATAGTTTTATTCTGGTATGGAGGTTTATATTGTGGAGTCTCGCCTATGTGGAGATTTAATTCCGCCAAGGATTGAACTCGTGAACTTATGATTTGCATCCGCGTAACATACCCGCTTGACAAAAGTGATCACCAATGATTAGCGGCTGCTGTTGGCTTATTACTGGACTTTTACTGTTCACTTCCCTGAAATGAATTTATCCACAGTCCATTATAAAACGTACCGACTATCTGTTTTAAATAGCAGCAGCCTAGAGTTAAAAAGCCAAGCAGTTAATTTATTCTATTAAACTAAATTCTTAACTGTCGTTTTCTGATAAAATGAAATTTGAAACTTCGATCTTAACAGAGTTGATGAATTTCTATTATACTATGTTATGTTGAAACTATTATTGATCGGAAGTTAATTTTAAAACAGAATGGGAAGCTTTATTTTGTTAATACTTATAAATGTTGCGTTCGAAGTAAATTACAACTAGGGAATATTTGATTATGTAGACAAAAAATAGAAACAGTCTTCCTGATTTCACATTTTATATCAATTTTTCCATAGTTAAGTTTTTAATGTTACTAACTTTGAATTTAAATTTCAGTTTGGAATTTTGGAATCGAATTTTAATTTCGATTCCCATCAGTTTTTATTTTCAAATAGACAAATGTATGTTTTGTGTGTTTAAAAAACTTGTATTCTTAAGGTTCTTTACACTATTAAACAGTTTCTATATGGTCAATGATCTAAAAAATGAATTTCAGATTGACACTTGTGCTATTTATTATACGTAAACGCGTTCGTCATTATGCTTGAGTGAGTTCAAGTGTAACGAAAATAGTTTTAGTATACAATTTTATTTTGCCCTGAGCAAACTCAGATGGATAAAAAAGTTGAGACATATGCTATTGATTCGTTTTCTTTACAATAGAGTTAAAGTTTTAGAAAAAAAAAAAGTAATGCATGCATGTATTTAGAATTTTTGCATAGCTCAATACACAACTTGTTTTAAGGTTTAACTGATTTATTTCCCTTGATATTATTTTTTTTAATTCTTAAATTTAATAGCTACTTTAATTTCTGTCGGCTAGTTTGGTAAGTTTTTATCTGAAGTATATTAAATTTTAAACCTTTTTTCCATGAATGAAATTTTTTTTTTAAATTTTATTTTATTAAAATCTGAAGAAGGCATATGCAATTATGGCATGTTATGTGTAGCCAATTAAAATATGTATGATTTAAAACAATAAAAATACTATTGTATGTTTTTCACTCTATTTGATTTTTTTTGATTATCTATGTAATATGGAGGAGTCTTAACATTATTTCATTTTTATGTCATTAATTCATACCAATCATCGTTTTAATTAAACAATTTTCATGAAGTCGTTGAAAGATATGGTTTAAATTAATGGTCCTGTTTTCAAATAAAAATTATTACGTTTCTTATGAGGATATGATTGAGCTTCCAAGAAATAAATAAGAATTAAAGTTTTAATTGGCAATTAACAGTTTGAATTAAGAATTGATATAGGGATTGATAGTATTTATTCATGAAACATTGATTGGATTTTCATTGATGGATAGGAATACTTACAGTACTTCTAAGTAAAAGGTAATTCACTTTGGATGCTTGAAGCTAAGCTTTCCAAACACTGCTAATCCTTTGATAAGAATCTTGTTTCAGCCAGACAAATTGCAAAGTGATTAGATCATTATTTATCTATTAATTTAATAATTATTCATCAGATAGCAGAACAATGCATCTTCATCTTCTAGCAAAGACTGCTTAAAACCTGAATGGCAGAATCGGTTGTTGTTAGTTGACTTTAAAATCTCCCTGGCAAACATAAAGTTTTAATCCCTTTTACATTTTCAGTGATTTATGCTCGTTTAATTAGCTTTTTTAAACTTCCAATTATCTTTTGCTAATTATTTCTTCTTTAGCAAGCTCTGATTTTAAAAAAATCGAAATTTTTGAGCCATTTTTTTATTATATGAGAGCCTGATGTTGTTTTGGTTTGCAAGGTTATGAAGCCTCAAAATGTGTAGGTAATAAATTTTTGAAGCCTCAAAATGCATAGGAAAAATTGGTGATTCATCACTTTTGAGAAATAAATTTTTCGCTTTTAGGGTTATTAGAAAATAATGAAGAATGATAATTGTGACATTGGGTGATTTACCACCGACTGAAGTTACAACTTAGTTTCCAAAGTATTCATCCTCTGCATTATTTCAAATCGTCTTAATTAATTAAGTCATTAATTAGTTTAAACCGCTTTGAAACATTCACTAGATTATCAGATTACACATGCGACGATCTTTAGAAAAACGAGACAGATTAATTAAGAACGAAACAATTAAGACAAATAACGGCATGAAAATAATAATGTTTTCACAAGATAACTTGAAATTTGCGATAATAGATTTCATTTATTAAAATTTAATGATGCGTAATAGTACTTGAATTTTTTTATATACTTTTTTACTTTAAACTAATTTCTTTGTTTTTTTTTTTTGTTTGTTTGTATGGCTGAATATACAACATAATATGTGTTAATTAAATTTTCAAAATATAATAGTAAATTTAATAATCAATTTTAGTGATTTTTTACACGCTGTTAATTAGCTTAGTTTTGATACTACGGTCCTTAAAGACAGTGCTCCGCAACCTTTTCTCACCTACGACGCACCTTATTTCTTTGTTGAATTCCACGGCACACCAAAAGCTAAAGTATATAGGTATTCATTGATGCACAAATTTTACAATAAATGTTTGTTTTTTATTTGAAAAGTATACATACATAAAACCATAACATACTTATTTCTAAGCAATCATAATAATTATTAATGTGATACTTGCGCTTGTTTCAATGAACACAAAAGTTTTATATTCGGCTCAATATTTGACACCGCAACTCGAAGTTCTTGGTTAAGATCTTTTAAGCATGACCGCTTATCATTTTTATTTAATACAAGAGTTGAAAAACTTTGCTCACATAAATATGTCGTCGAAAATGGAAGTAATGTTAAGATTGCTTTGTAGGAAATGTGAAGATATTCTTTTTAAACGTAAATCCAGAAAACATCTAATAGAACTTCGGAGAAGTATAATTACAAAGTCATGTCATTATTTAAATCTGCAAATTCCTCTCGAATTTGTAGAAGTAGTGCTTTACTGTCATTTTGCTTTATCTATGATTAATTTAGTGGGTCTTGGTGTTTACACAACACACTATGCAGTTCTCACCAGGGGACCATTGAATAATTATTTAGTTATAACAATTATTTTATAGTATATTTAGAAAAATAGACATTATTATGAAAAAAAATTGTCATTGTGTATTAAATATATGATGAAAAATTGTAAAATGTCAAATACAATGTATTTGACCGCGGCACACCTGTATCTGGCTCATGACACACCAGTTTGCAGTGGCACACCGGTTGCGGAGCACTGCTTAAGGAGATATGACATGCTGGTAGAAAGATAAATCCACTCAAACATTCTATATAGTAAATGTGATAACAATTTATATTTAAAAATTGTTTAAATCAGAAATGGCTGTTTTTGTACAAGGAAATTTCCAAGTTTTGATCAAAACATACATGTTCTAACACAGTATTTTCAGAAGTAAGAAGTAATAAAAATTGTTTCAAAACAAATATTTCACATGTTTTTTTTTCATATCCAAATTATGTGAATATGCTTTTTATTTTATCATAATTTTTCATGGGATGAAAAGCTTACTTTTGGAAATTTGATAAAATCAAACTACACCACAGGCCAATGCAAATTATACATACCTGTATTTGACTGTTCCATTATTCATTCATTAAATTCTCTTAATTTTTTTTTCAAACAATAGAAGTAATAAATTTTTGAAAAATTGCATATGCGGAGTTTCAGTTAAAGGTAGATAAAAGTCAGTCTTAGCAAAAAAACTGATTTGTCAGAAAATCACATTTTTCTTAAAACTTGTTTGTGTCATATTAAAATAAATACACAAGCTTATAATAAGATAAAATGAGGTTCAAATCAAATTTATGAATTAATTTTCATCTGAATGCAGTTTTTTTCTTTTAATTTGCGCTTATTTCTTCACTAAATAGTTTCAAAAGTAATAAATGTTAAAAGGTTTCTTGGTTTACATATGAAGTTTTACTTTACATTTGAATTATATAAATGTTTTATTTTATTGCATCGTTCCTTTATGGAATAGAAAGATATTTTTTTAAAATTTTCGTGAGATTGAAGTATATAATAAAGAATTATATTTGAAAACGTTATTAAATTTTAGAGAACTAACTTACATGGATTTGTTTGCATCCGGGGCATTATTTTCTTGCGCATACTAATCTTCAATAAATTAGTGAAAAAAAGTCACTCATTGAAAAAAATACCGAATCCGGGTAGGTTAATTATCATTTCATAGTTTTATATTGCTTTCAAAGCAAAATAAGTATACAAATACATGAAAAACTAAAAATCAATGACCAGTTGCTGATATGAAATCAATAATATTAAGAACTAAATCTGTAAATAAATCTTCATTTAAATATTTACTCTTTTAATTTACGTTTTTCCTTTAATGTAATAGTTACAAATGCAAGAAATAATAAAATTATTTCACGACACTAACGTTTTTACGTGCTAAATTTTATTTTACATTTTAATTATATAATTCCTTCCATTTTTTTAAATTTTATTATTCTTTCATGGAATAGCATGCTTACTTTTTGAAATCTGTAAAATAAAAACATAATACAAAAGTTTGCATTAGATAACTTCATTGTTCAGTGTCATAGAATTAACTAAGATTGAATTTTAATCAACCAAAACAATGTTTTCTAAATATATATTACAACAGAAGATTCAATTAAGGGTTGAATAACGTCACTATTTGGATAAAAAGTACCGAATCACCAAAAATAAAGCTCAGTTTCATTGACTTAGGTATTGAACATAGAAAATAAATTTATAAACACTCACAAAAATTAAATTAAATTTTAAAATAAAACAAATAAATGCATTCGAACCCTATGTTTAAATACATTTTTTTCTTTAATTTACGATACTTTATACATGTAATCATTTCAAAGACAATAAAAGGTCTATCTACAAAGATTGGTTCACATGTGAAATTTTATTTTACATTCAAATTACCTATATACATTCTTCGCTTTTATATAGTGTTCCTTTTTTGAATGAAAAGGCCATTTTTAAAATTTTGGAAATATCAAAATATATCTCAAAGAACAGCGTTTGGATATTTCGTTATTAAATTACATAAAACTAACTTATATTTTTTAAACAGCGGAAGAATACGTCTGAAATTCTCCTATGTGCCAAACTTCAGTTAAAAATGAACAAAATCATTCACTGGAAAAAGAAATACTGAATCACAATGAGGAAGTCGCAATTTTGTTGAATCTGGTTGAAATCATAGCAAAGTAAATACATAAATACATTGGAATATATTGCAAATCCATTAATCAATGACTAATTAAGGATATTAAAAAAACAAGTAAACTAATAAATATCATCCAAAAGCAAAGTGTTCCTTTTAGGGAAAAAAAGATTAATATTAATGAAAAGAGTTGCTCAAACAAATTTGCATTTTATAAATTAATTATATAAATAAATGTAAAAATAGTAGAATCTCATCCATCTTATAAAACAACAATTTCTAAAAAAATAGCTTGGTTTAATAACAGAGCAAATAAATTTGAAAAAATCGCTCTAAGATAACCCCTGAAATCTAAATAAAAAAATCTATTATGTTTCAAGACAAAGACCTTATAGTTACAGAAAAGAAACGAACAAACAGCAACTTCTTCAAAAGACAGCGCGGCCAAATCACAACTGCGTAAAAATCTTCTATCATTTATTATTCTCAAAGGCACCGACGTATGAAGAATGAAAGACGTGACTAAGACAATGACGACAATTTCCCTACCATTTTTTCCCCATCTTTCATTTGAATGATGAAAACACTAAAAAAAAGTAAAGTAAAGGAAGAAGATGCTACTGAAAATACGTTCAACTTAGTCCCGATAGGGAAAGTAGTGTCTTCAAGGACTATGAGAACAATGGCGAAAAGATGGCAAAGTTCTGGTCGGTTGCTCTCATTCTGGTTTCATCAAAGGAGGGGAGGGAGGGTGGATTGTTAAAGTCGGAGATATTCTTTTTTGATTGTAACACCATTAATTAGCAGAATTCGAACCGAAAGAATTGTTTCTTTTCTTTGTTGGAAAGCAGTTTAGGTTAATGAAAATCTGAATAACAAATACCCTCTATTGGATATTGGTTACATAAGTATGGCTCATGTCAGATATAAAGGTACACAATATCTTTATAAATGGCTTTGAAAAACAAAATATTTAATGCAGGTTTAGATAGTTTAGGTTTAGGTTTAGAAAGTGTTAATTGAAAAATATTTTCTTAACTTTATGAATATAAACGGATAATGTGTTTCAAGAAATTTTATCTTAATTGAACTAGTTCTTTAGTTTTGTATAAAACCTTTTGAAGCAGTGATGATATGAAGTACATTGACCAGATGAATTTGAATTTTATGCTCGCATTGTCTGCTCTGTTCTGTACCTCTTTCATTAAATAAATTTTTCACAAAATTATTTTTATTTTTTCTCTACCTGACTTTTGAACTGAAAAACTTACACTTATGATGAATGCACGATCGATGTATTTTCTCTGACTATTAATTTTCTTTCAAGTTGAAACTTCGAGTAAATAGGTCTATTTACCCAACGTTAAAGGGGGTATGATAGAAAATGTCAAACACCACATTTTTTATGGAATAAAATTGAGATATAGTTTGCTCAGTATGTGTAATCAAGCTGCCATACCAGAACATAGAAGACTACTCCAGTTTAGCAAACCCTTAAATTATGTTAATTGTAACTCAGCACACACAAGCATACACACACATCATTTATGTAACTAAATTCGCTGTTCTAAATTATGCTTTTGGAATGAATAAGGTCCAATAGTTTAAAAATCTATTTAGGAAAGATTTAACTTAGTAGTAAATTTGTTTTCAAATAACTATAATTATGCTTAAAGGTTTTGCAAACCCTCTTCGAAATGCACATTTTGAGGTTAGCATGTTTTGAACTTCAAATTTTGTTGCTGCTAAATTTCATACTTCTAAATTAAAAATTAATCTATTTCCTATTGAAAAATACAATTGCTAATACTATTAAAACTTAATATGTTAAACAAAAATGCATTGAAACGATAATTTTTATAATTATTTTAATTGATAACGCAATAACTTACATCATATAATTCTGGAACATACAACATTACATCAGATTATTCTTTTTTTAATATATTATACCGTTTTTCAATCCCAAAATTGTCAATGAAATAAGAACTTGGTATTAAAGATAATGATACATATTTTTCTTTTTAGCATTTCTCTTTCATTTCATTCGAAAGTTGAAAGCTCTAAAAATACAAGAAAATAAAGATGCTGGAATTTAGTTAAATATTTTCCCGATAACGAATGAGTTACCCTGGAGGTTTGTGAACAATGGGAAGATGAAGACAGAGATCATTCTTCTCCTACCATAATGTGATTAATCAAAAAATTTCAACCAAAAGAACTGTTTTCACTCTTTTTAGAAGCCAGATTTATTTAATGAAAATCATTTCATTGAATAAAAAAAGATCTTTTAATGGGGTATGGAATGTATTCTTATGGTTTACTTTATCTGTTAATAACGATAACCTATAATGCTGCCTACATAATTATTTGGTTCCATATTTCTTTTCCGGTTTTTAAGGATTAACAATACTACTTATAACGAATTTATCAACTTTCTTGAGTAGATAAAGTCTTCGAGCTATAATATTTGAACAGTTATGCTTAGACAAATATAAAAATGTAATTTTTGTATGAAATTTCATTCTTTTTTGGAAATCAATTTTAGTTACTGCAATAACTTCCAATTTGATTTTATTATTCATTTCCGTTTTCGAATGGCACATACATTGCTGCCTTAAATTTAGGAATAAGTATCAGTAAAATAAATGCATGATTAATATCATAAAATTTCTATACACCAAGTTGCAACGAAGTCATAAAATGAATATGGATTAATAAAATGTTCATCCATAAAATTAAGTCAAAGTATTAATCGAGTAAGTTTAAAACAGTAAATTGAAAATTGAATTTTCCTTTAATACAAGACTCCTTTTTTTGGATTAATCAAAATGTCTTGTTATTACTTTCAATACAAGAAATAGGTATATATTTTATAAATAAGAAAATAAAGGAAAGATATGAAATTTGAGTTATTAATGAAAAAGAGAATTTCAGCTTGAATACCTTATTCTGAAACTTTTATTTACCTTCTTCATGTCATATTAGGCTTCTTTAGAAATATTAAAAGTTGGATAGAGTAAAACTCTGTACACATTATATAATATTTAATTTTATTCATTTTAATACCTTTAACCGATTAACTTAAAAAACATTCTGTCTTAACAACTTCTTTAATTTCTTATTTTTTTTTTTTATTTATTATTTGTGACCACCCATATTCAATCAATATATAAGGTTGGAAAGCAGTTATTGATTCTCGATATCCAAGAATACATAACATTTTTTGTAGAATCGAAATACTTCTAATTCAATGTGGTGAGGCATCTCCTATAAGAGGGGTTGTATAGTCTTAGGAGTCGTGATTTGCACTTAATTATAAATAATTATTCATGCTTAGTTACTTTCGTACTGTCATGAAGACAGTTATTCAATAACCCCAAAATACTTTGTTAGGGCAGGTGTAATTCCTAAATGGTATTGATTTATCTAATTTTTCTGGCGTTTCGTTCTATACGTAGGCACCACGAATATGAACTCAATTTAATAAGATGATGCAATTTCTTCATTTGGAGGAACTATTATGATAAAGTGGTCACCTTTCGTAAAATGGAAGTACTCTCTCCACCCACTGCATATATATTTTCGATGAATGAGCAGCCACTTTGTTTATGCCATTAATGATAACAGCATCTAAATTATTATTATCTTGATAAAACGTGATGTTATCATTTAATGAATCGAGTAAAAACAACCAGTGAAATTTTATCATTATGGTTATTAAATTGTTTTATTTCTTTAAATTCCAGGTTCTCTCTCCGATATGTACTCTCATACTCTTAAATAGGTGCAAGCGACTATCTCACCCTGTTTAAAGCTATCCTTGGCCATATTATGAACATCATAGTTGCTAAGAGTATTATTTTCAGAATCCTACATATGAGATAAAATGCGTCACAGTATAATGACTGAAAGTTAAAGCAAGCAATCAATTAAATTGGTTAATGATAGTATTAATTTCATGATTACAAAATTAAGATAATAAGCATGAATAGAATGCCATCATTTTACAAATATTTCAAAGCTTATTCATGGTCGTGATATCGACACCCAGATAACTGAAAATTAAGTAGATAATTGGCACGCCCTCTTTTCGATCTGTGATGGTAAGTTCATAATTCAGATAATAACATCAGGACAGGAGTATACACTTCAGTCTAGTGGTTATGTTACACGACCCCGAACGTTGCAAGTTCGAACCTCAAGAACACACATTGGTGATCCTGGTTCTGAACTAGCAAACGCAATAAACGCATTTTACCGGTAGAAAAAGTCACCATAACACTTGGTACCATAAAACGTTCGTCGCTCGCCATAACGCTTGCCTCGATTAAAATGTTCGTCACCAGCTAAAATTACTTGGTGCGTAACATTGTTCGTCTCACTTCTAACTCTCTGGAGGAGGAGTAATGTAGTGGTAAATTCATAAGCCAGATAACAACTTCTGGACTCAAGTGTTCACTTTTATCTAGTGGTTATCTTACATGGCTACGGACCCAACGATTCTGAGAAGAATGAGCAAATAGATAAAACACACAAATCTGAAGAATTACTATAAAAATCAAGCTTTCTATTAGCATTTTAATTCCTTGTTGAATCTTTTCAGCAATTGCGTGTTTGAATTGTAACGTTTTAGTGCATACAAAAGTTCAGATAGAAATTCGGTCGGGATTTTGACTAATTTGGCTGAAAATTGCAAACATTATACTTTTTTAAACATTAAAACTTAGAAACAAATTTCATTTAACTATCCTGTAGCGTATTTTAATTATCGCATTGTTATTCATTCTAAAAAGCAAATAGACAGACGGTCAACACAATTTAGAACGGAGTTGCAATTTATATACTGATCATTTTTATAATTTTATCTACTTATTTCTTTAGTTGTTGTAATAATAAAATTCACTTGTATTCCGGCAGACCTTTTCTAAAGTGAATTTGTTGAAAATTTGACAAAAATCTATAGATTTAGTGTAAAATATAGATACTAAATTTAATCCGTCCAGCACAACGTGAATTTAATTCATCATAATTACAACACATGCATCAAATAATATGCTCTTCAAGCTCAGACAACTCTGAAATATTTCATAGTTTACGATGCATCAAATTTGAATTCACATTATTTGAAGATTACAATAATTTTTTTATTATATTTTATATACGAAAAATATGTATCCGATCTTATAGTTTACTCTAAAGAAGAAAAAAAATTACTTTACATTTTTAAATGGAGTTCTATAAATTAGAGATTTTGCAAGAACTAAGTTATAGTGAAACTAAAAAATTCTAAATATTCGATTAAAAATATTTAATTACTGAACCAATTATTGAACATGCACGATATCTTTGAATTAATTAGATATCATGATTGATAATCATAAAATTAAAGATTCAGAAAACCAAATAAAACAATCAAGCTATCTTGATTAAAAGCAAATTTTTGAGAATTAATTCAAGGATGTTAGCAAATAACTGGGGAAAAAATAAAGCAGAATTTAATAATAGAAATGAGTTCTTGAAATACGCTTCCCTTCTCTTCAGATGAAAAAAAAACCTATTTTCTTTGAAAGAAAAGGGGCTTGGATTAGCAGATCCGAAAAAATCTTGAATCATTTATTAGCCTCAAAGGAGCCGACGCACGAAAAATTAAGACGTGACTAAGACAATAGTGAAATTTTTTTCATATATTTTTTATTCGCTTCCCTTTTATCTCTTCCAAAGTTCAAAACACCAAAAGAAGAAGAACACGCGCCCGGAATTTCGTTCGGCTTACTCCCAATAGTACAAGGGGGTGCCCTCTATATTCTTTCGAACAATGGTGAACAGAGGATGGGGTTTTACTAGGCTGCTTCCATTCTGGGATATCAAGGGGGAGGGAATGAAGAGATGTCGTTGAATTCCTTTCCGATCGTATGGCGATTAATTAAAGAAGTTCGAATTATAAAAATTCCCTTTATCGCCTTTTAAGAAGTCAGTTTTAGCTAGTGAAAATCAGAGCAGAAATTCTATTGCCAGCATCTATAGGACATTGAATGTATTTTTTGTCCATTTTATATAGTAGAAGTAGGATCAGAATTTTTGAAAAGATTACAAATAGTCTTAACCAGTAAAAGTAATTTGTATGAATGTATATACTGGAAGAGTAAAAATGGTTTTGTAAATGAAAGCATTATTGTTATTTTTTAAAAAAAATGTCTCTTATTTTAAGTTAGCATTTTTTCATTCTATGGCTTCTATGACATCTCAATTTCTTTGTCCATTTTTCAGATATTATGTTTTTCACCTTTTTTTAAACTTTCTTTTAAAAGAAATATGCACAGATAATGCATGGTAGTCATTAGAGGAATTGGAAATTATCCCTGTTTCTGACTTCCTTCAGTACGAAAAACATATTTTGATATTCTATCTGTCAGTCTCTGTGTGAAGACAATAACTCAAAACCATTTTACATTAGGAGGATGGAATTTGTAATTATCTAACTTGAGCTAAATTTTCAATTGTTGCATTTATGTCCGGCTATCGGTGTATAACTTAACACATTCATTGCCACTACCCTCGTTTGATATCAGGACCATCTATCTAATTAGATGACATTTTATTTGCTATTTTTCAACTGTAACTTTAACTTTTTTAGAGAAGGTGTCATCTAATAATATAGATTGTTTCGTCCTAGGAAAGAACGCAATCTACAAATTATCGCGTAGCTGGTAGTCAATGTATTAATAGAACAATAAAAAGAAAACTAAATAGATGGATCAAATTTAGTTCGTCAATTTAATATCAGAAGTGTAAATATGCATTTGGAGTCATATTCGTCAAGAAGTACCACCTACCGGTCTTTAATAAGCATATAAAACGATTACATAAAGCAGTGTTTGAGATAAATGTAATTTTATGTTAGTTTATAAATACAATTATTATTCTGTATCAAGTTTTAGTTTCAATCAAAAAAGAACCTTCAAATACACATTTGATTTTCTAAAATTTTATGTTAATCGTATTCCAACGATAAATCGTCACATAATTTCACCATAGATCGCCCTAAAATAGGCTGCTTCGTAACACTTGTTGGCCAAATACATGAAGTTAATATTGAACTTATGTGAGCATATTTCGCCGAAACTATTCACATTGGTTTAACTTTCAATTCAAATGCGTATTTATATTGAAAAATAAGTCAAATATTATCAATTTTACATTAAAATATTATTCATTAATTCTGGGTAATGATTACTGTTTTAGAGACTGGTAAGGAAATATGAACTCAAATTCCATAAATTATGTCTAAATTTCTTTGATTTTCCTACATAAGAAGTATATCTAGAAATTTAAATCTAATTTTACTTTCCCTTATAAATATATACAATTAATTTCTCTGAAATAAAAATCCTGCAGAATAATACATTTTACAATTTTGTATTCGATGTTGTCTCTAGATATTTCCCTTAACTAAAATAATCTGTTCTGCTTTATAAATATGTTGAAATTAGTTGTTTTATCAATAATACATAAAAATTTAACATAACAAATTTTCAAGCATACAAACAGATTCTAAACCATCCATTAATTTTAGCATCTAAAATGCTTTTATTTTACAAACAAAAACTAGAACGAATCATATGACAACTCCAACTCACTCAAAGCCATTTGTAGGATTCAGAACCACAGCTGTAGAGGTAGTTAGTGTTTTATTTTTGTCTTGAAATTAAGCAAACTTGAAGGTAAATAATGGATATTTTTATATAATTTTTGATCAAATTGCTTTGAAGACATCTTAGTGTAAGATGATGGTGATATTTTAGAAACTGTTTCGAAATTTTGTTGCTAAAGGTATTTTTGGAGTATTTTGTTACCGACGACGCCCACTTATCAAGCTGATTTTTTTTAAAAATTCTGGATCTGTATTTAAAATACTTGCCCACACAGTTGAACTGAAAATATGTCTTGTGTTCATGAACTTTTTGCAGAACTCGTATATTGTTGTATAAAAATATTTTTTTACCGTGCATACTCTTATTTTACGATTTTTTACCAATATTAAATTCTACTTTATGGGAATTGATCATAGAGGTGTTAAATGTTAGTTGCAAACAAGATTGTCTGGAAACATCCAATTCTCTTTAATGCATCTAATTAAAATAAATTTTTATTCTATTTAAAACTATTCTCCAAAATTATAGGACTAGAGTAACACTTCGGAAGAACTGAAATTCATATTTCTGAATGTTTTATCAAATTCTTCATTAAGCAAAATGAATTTAACAGCTGGTAACCGTTGACCAACATTAGCAAATATGGTTTAAAAACTAAACAGCAATGCATAGTGGAAAATAATAAAAAAACCTCAATCAAAACCAGGTATAACTTTTATTAGAAAGGTCCAATCCTCCAAGAAGCTGCTGATGGGAAATGAAAGGAATTAATTACAAAAAAATGATAAATGAGAAGGAAAAAGTTAATAAAGCAACACTATTTCTAAGACCCAAAACCAATTTGACTCTGGTTAGACCGATTACAGAGACAATAGACTCATCGATTAAAATGAGAAAGACATTAGAAGTGAATATCAGCCCAAAGGAGAAATTAAATTTATGGCTCTGAAGCCAGCAATGGGAAGAGTTATGATTCAGACTGAAATACCGGAAAAGGCTATAAAGTTAAAATATACCATTAACAGTCATACAGCCATCTGCAAAATATATGCAAGGCAACAACTCCACAAATAAGAATACCTCAAATCATTATACATGATGTGAAAAAGAATGAGAAACCCAGGGAGGAGGAGGAATCGGATTTCCTCAATCAAATTAAACGAA
>JAPMOQ010010513.1:0-11525 GCA_026543055.1 Argiope trifasciata | reverse complement strand
AATAAAAATAACTATAAAATATATATAAAAAGAGGAAGCGATTTTTTAATGACTCAATTAGTGTACAGAGCGACTTTCTTTTTATTTCTACTATTATAAAATCTATTCCTTGACCCTTGATGATTGTTTTAGTGATTTATCCATAACATGCGAACAGTACTGCCCAAATTTTTGTTTCAGGCGCTTTTTTTTTTTCAAACCGAATAAAATTTGATACAGAGCTACGATTCTAGTCAAGCAAAATCATATAGAAAATTAGATGTATGTAAATCATTGCATTATTGAGTTATCATGTTTACATGCTTGTGCATTACAGACAGATAGAAAATAACTCCCTTGATAGATTTTATTTCAAGTTTGATACGTATTTACATTTTAGATGTTAATCAAATTTTAACCATTTAATTCTTTTCTTTTTATGCTTACAGTGTTAATTTATATTCGAACAGACTTCCTCAGATTACATTTCAATCAAAATTTGACAGAAATCTACAAATCTGATGCATATACTATTACGTCCATCCATCGTGCACACGGAGTTTTTAAGTAATCTGTATTGCAGTCACACAGACATATTATGTACTGGGATCTAAAAGAGATGCATCATGATTTTTAGTTCGCAGTTTTTGACGATTACAATATTTTCTCTATACTTTGTATACGACAAAGTAACGAAATATGTTCACTACTGCTCCAGAAAGGATACTGCCAATTTACAACAACTTTCATTTCTGGCTTCTACTGATTTACTAACATAATCCTCTTTCATACAGATATAGGGGACACTTTTAAGAATGATTGGGGGATAAAATTTACAAAAGAACGAATTTATATAACACAAATTAATGGCTAAGCGGCGAAAAAAATGGGTTTTATATTTCATTAATCAAAGAGCAGAATTTTGCTTTCTTCGTATGTTGATTTGGACACAAATAACATTTTTTGCAGACCTTCTAAGAGGATTTAATGATCTCAGGCATTTTCACCTAGTTATATGCTACCACGAAAATCCTCCTAAATATCGAAATTCGTATATAAAATGACCGCGATAGTTAGGGACAATAAAATGGCAATACATAAATAAAATGGGAAAGATATACAATGAGGTAATTCAAATATGATTAAGTAGTTATTTCATTTAAACACAGAAAGACAGATATGGCATAAAATACTGAAAATAATATTTTATATTATTCTATTCTGTACCAAAAGAAACATTGCTCTTAGAAGTTCAATTAAGATCCAAACCACGGCATTTTATCAAATTTGGCATAATTTTTCCAACAATACAACAGGAAATACATTGAAATATAAAATAATTTTCAGGTTCTTCTTTCTCACTTATATTTCAAAATGAAATTATAGTTAAGGACAAAAGGAAAAATGAGCACATCATTTTATGCGATTGTATTTTTGATGTTTCAAGAAAAGGGCAAAGAGTCAAAAGATGTATCTCTGTTGATTGTAATTCGAAAATAATGATTGATATGTTAATAGATCTCCAATGTACTTTCTCTATTACCACAGAATATTGTCAAATTTCAATTCTCACAAGCTTTACCAACTTCGGCTCTATCCCAGTTAACGGTACGCTCTATTTTGGCGCCATTTCTCGGGCGATATTTATTTTCTCCTTGGCAACTTCACCCTTTCTCTCCCGTTAAAATATGGTAACCTCGTAATTTGCGATGTGATGTCATGATGATTTAATTCTTGTTTCATCCAATTATATTCAAAGTTGTAGGAAGTAAGTTTGAATTTCAAAACTTTCATTGTTTCATCCAATTAGTTTGAATTTCAAACTAATTGTTCAAACTAATCAAACTAATGCGTGTTAGGCTTAGGTACTTGGCGTGTGCTTCGCGGAGTCGTGTTTCGCCAATAGTCGCCAAAAACAAGATGGCGGACAAGGAGCGTACCGTTTATTGGGAATTAACCACCAACTTCATTCATTCATGAAACCAGCGGGAGTTGTCGCCTCCAAACTTCCTTGCATTCTCTTTTATAAAGGTATTGTACCAGAAAAAGCTTTGTGAACTATAATTAAGAAATATCAGTCTTAGGCCCCTAGTACCACACAAATAATGCTCAATATCGTATGATATTGATCAATATTGTATAATATTGTGGAATATTGGTTAATATCATATAATGTGAACAACATTGTACACATTATATGATATTAACCAATATCAAGATATGCAACCTGGGACATGCACTTAGTATTTTTACTGAATCTATTGTGCATCTTTGGGGAGTTTCCTTTGAAATTAATTTCTGGTTTGCGGTTAATAGTATCCAAAAATCGATTTTATGTTTTAGACACGTTTTTCTCAATCGATGGAAACAGAAATTTTGTATAAAAGTACATTTTCAGTCACAAAAACCCACACCGAATTTCGTATATTTAAGTTACTGCATTTGAATGTTTCTAAAAGTATGGACCGACACACAATTAATCTGTTGTTGAATCTGGCTCAAAATTTGACGGTATTTACAATGCAGATATCAAATCTGTGCATCGAAGTTTATACATTTAGCTATCTTTATCTTGCATAATAGTGTTCGTTTATATTCGAACAGCTGGACAGACTTACTCTCTTAGAACGCATTTTACTTAAAATTTGATAGAAACCTACAAATTTCGTGTTAAGCCCGTACCTAAATTTCATTCATCTAGCTCAAAGCATTTTTGAGTTTTGGGTTGCGAGACAAAAAACGATTTCCAAAATGTGTTTCTTCGAACTCAGAAGGGTGGAGAGAAATCATGGAGATTAGTCAAAATATCGAAATTGAATTTTTTTTTACGATTACAGTACTTTTATGCTTTTTCTATACTACTTAAATTAAAAAGGAAAAAAGGGGACGTTAATCTATTGAAATATTGTAAGGCAATTAAAATTTGATGAATTAGATATTGAAGATTTTAAGGAGTAGAATTTGACAACGGTGAAGACAACTTTGGGAAGCAAATATAGGGAAATAAATTTACATGTTTTGGGAATTAATATTTTAGCAATATTTATATCTTGTGAGATCATAATCTTGATCACTTTTCTTGATGCTCTACAGAGATTATTTGTCTTCAGAAACCCTTTTTGTTTTTTAAAAATTAATATGCCTAAAATTATCACACGTTCTTTTGATTCAAAGAGGTCATCCGGTCAGCAAAATAAAGACGATATATGTATAACAATTATCTAAAATAATGCACTACATATGACTTGAAATACCTTTTTAAACCCAGTATCCGTATAGCACGCAAAGAAATTATTTTGCAAATTAATTATAGATTTATCTGCATTTTTACTACATAGAACAAAATGCTGCAATGAATCGAAAGAACATATAAAACATTGCATCAAAGAAGAAGGTGGAATAAAATTAATTATTAGATTATCATAAACTGCCTGATTTTGTTTATAAATAAGAAAGAAGTCATACGAGTGTTCGAGACATCGATATTTTACAGCAGAATTTCTGAAGAGAGTATGACTTACAGTTTAAAGCAAGCCTTTCAAGGTTTACCATTTCCAACTAGCCTAAAAAGTGTGACATTCGTTGCAAAATAGAACTTTTCAATGGTGACAATTCGCCAAACTTTGTAAGCATACATAAAAGTGGTAAACGTAATATTTTTAGCAGCTTTAAAATTCCTGGTGAATTTTTGATGATTGTCATTATTTGACTGAAATTGGTGTAAAACCGGTGCCGTATTCTTCAGTTTTTCTTAATTGTTATTATTTTTGCCAGACACACATATACAAAAGAATACACAAAAATCCCTTCTCTTATAGTAAAAAAATACGTAAAATTTATTTACAAAACAGTACATCATCCACATTTGAGCAATCAATATAAAAATATAAAAAGGGACCATTATGTTGAATATACCTATGATTAAATATGTTATAGTTGCATGAGAGTCCAATGGTATATAAATTTACTTAACGCTGAAATGTGTATAACACTATTATGGCATTCATAATCACTATTTTCAAAGTTAAAATAAATTTTCGAAAACATACAAGGAAAATGCAATGAAATAAACACACACACATACATAGGCTAGAACTGACATTGGTTTGTTTCATAAACAAGCTATGTTGAGCAAATAGTCATAGAAGTTGACTTAGTTTTTACATGGATGTCATGTTCATAACGTCGTTTCTGTGGCAGAGTTGAATTGATTGAAATCATACTGGGGAACGACAATTTGTTCTGGAATATTACTGGCTAAAGTAAGTGGTTCCACCTTTTGATCATTGATATTGCGAGTTGATACATTGCGACATCTTGTGCTGTTTTGCTTGGATTTATCGCTAATAGGTCCACAACAGGTGAAAGCACCACAGTTGTTATTCACAGAACACTGAAGAATGCATTCCTGTTTTGATTTTTCAGACCACGCGCCCTGTAAGAAAATAAAACTAAAGTTATGAAAATAATCAATAAGTAACGTAAACGTAGAAATGGCTGGAAGTTTAAATGACAGGCACAATCTGAAGACATATAAAAATCTTTTTGTAAATTTTTTCCCCATATTT
Organism: Argiope trifasciata; assembly: GCA_026543055.1. NCBI lineage: Eukaryota > Metazoa > Arthropoda > Arachnida > Araneae > Araneidae > Argiope > Argiope trifasciata. Next base: position 6,978 of record JAPMOQ010010513.1, on the reverse strand, counting down.
CTGGATTCATCTATGATATGGTATTTTTTCACTTCTTTTGAAAGAAAAAGGAGTGTAGAAAATTTTGGCAATAAAATAGAATAAATTAATTGGATAAAATAATTTTGATAACAAGATAGGGCTATTTTAAAACCTATAACAGAAACAAGAGAGCAAAATTTCTGCATACCCATTCATTTTTAGTTCCACTCAATTCAACTTTTTTATTCAAAAGAAAGCGTAACAGAATGATTTCAAAGAGAATATTTAGAAGAATGACCTTGTACATTGAAATTAGTGCCATCTTACGATGTGAAATATAAAGGTCCGTTCCGACGACCTGTGAACAACTGGAGACCGGCATATTTCCACTTCTCTTGTGGTTTTCTGGGTTTCTTTGATGTCTGTTCCTCTTACCTACAAATTGCAGGAAGCTCCCGTCCGACATCCACTGGTGGGAGTGCTTCCACAGTGGGTTAGTTAGCAGATTTATAATCTTATCTGAAGGCCATAGACATTTCTTGGAATGTAGCCTAACAATTTAGTCAAAGCTATGCAAGCAATAAGTGAATACTTGTTACTTTCCTAATCCCTTCTCTCAAACTAAATTAGCTATTAACATATATTAACTAAGAAAATGGTGTCCAAATTGCAAATCAGATTTCCTTTACTATACTACGAAACACAACGTTTTTATGTATGGGATTCTAAAAATAGAAATCTGAACATAAATCTCAAATCTTCATTATGATCTGCAATTTTATATAGCAGAGGGAAAATAACATTTTTATCAGAGAATATACAAGAAAATTTCGGAGAAGCTATTTCCGCTTTATAATATTCAGTTAAGAACTCAAATTGAACCATAGACATTATTTATTGCAGCAATGGTATATATGTAGTCTCGAGTCAAAGATTTGAAAACCCATTTTACCAAATGTTACTTAGCACGTAAATTCTGATGCGAGTCAAACGTCTTAGCAACCGTGAAAAAAATTTTTGGGGAAGAGATACCGCTCCAGGTATCGTTCCTGTGACCTGATTACGGTTCAAAGTTACGCGGCCCTTTTAAAGTAATCTTCGTATTGTTTTTAAATAAAATATTAATGTAAGTGAATTAAACATATATAGACATAATATTAAAATATTAACATTCGATGAAATGGAAATAAAAGTACTTTACAAATACTTTTATTGTATTTAGTACAAATAAAAGTATTTTATAAAATTAAAATATTAATAATTCAAAAGAATTTATGTAAAATAATATAATATACTAAGTTTTCTTATCGTCTGCTACTTTATTTTTAATTAAAATTAGATATGAATGGTTCCAAACGATTTTTTAATCAATAATTTTTTGAAAAGCCAAATGATCCTTTAAAAATGCATAACTAATTTTATCATATATTACTAATAGCGTTTTTTTTTTAAAATGATGAAAAAAAATAACCATTTAAACTTTCCAGTAGTAACTTTGATGAAAATAAATAAAATTATTAGAAATGTATACACTATATTTGCATACAATAGGAGTTACGAAATATTGCTTTTCATATTTATGACGAAATAAATTAGTATATACATAGAAGCATAATTTTTAAATTGATTAAAATTATTATATTGAATAATTTTTAATATTTTTACCGCTACAAAAATTTGTTCATGTTTCATAATATTTGCCTGAAAAATTTGAAAACTTGTTCAATAATTTTGATTTTTTTTTTTAGTTTACAAACTATTTATGAATTTCATTTTTATTTATAAAGGTTTCTTTGAAAACAATACAGCACCACTCAGAAACATGAACAGTTTTGCTCATTTTAGAAGCATAACGTATTAAAACTGTATTATGCTTTTCGTAAGTAAAGTATTATATGAATATAAAACTGTTATAATTCGCGTACAAGAGTAAACATAAAATCGTTCATATTTCTGTGTTCAGTAAAACTTTTTGAAATTCCTCAAAAAAATTATATTATTGTTGCTCATCTGGATTATTATATTTTCACATAAAAAGAAAGTCAGACGTGATGCACAGATTTTACGTAGATAATTTATCGTCACAAAAGAATGAATATTCAGGTTCCTTATATTTAGCTTAAAGATAAAAGCAAAGTAAAAAAAAAAAAAAATTCAACAAGTTGTCAGTGACAGTGCGTTAGGATATATAAAGTAAAAATAAAATCTTTCTGGTTGTAATCGAAGTAAGAAAATTATGCCTTATTTTAGAGACTATTCAGAAATTGCTGACAGGGATTCAAAACATGCAACTATTAAATGTCAGAAGATTTATCTATTCTTGGGAATTAAATATCTCATCAAATCAAAACGTAACGAAATAAGCATTTTTTAAAATATAAATTTTCTAACTGCTCTTAGCAACCAACTATTTGCAACCATATTAATAGCATAAATATAGTTATAGAAAACATATTTGATGAATTATCACAATGAAAGAATATATTTAAAAAAATTAAATTTGATAACTAAGCTTGGGTAAACTTTAAATGAGTTTGTAGGGTCTGCAAGCCATTCCAAAAAGCATATAAGAAAATATTATTGCACAAAAACTAATTTTATACCGTTTTAAAATCTTTTAAAAATGTTCTTTTTAATTGAATTTAATAGCAACACAAATGTCTACTGAATTTTGATAATATTTAAAAAAAGTATTTTTTAGTCCAAATTTCGACAATAGATTACATTTTTGCCTTGAAATTTAAAACATTTTTGTTATTCATGTTACATATCGATATACCACTTAAATAGTAATCGTTTTAAACGTTGTGTAATGTCAGTTCTTTATTCGTATTTGAAGTTGCATAATTTTTGTCTTATCACGGAACGTCATGTTTCGTTTCGCGATTGAGGTCTTATTATAAACAATAATAGACGAAATTTGCAAATTAACAACGCAAAGAAATATCCCAAGCTCAGTTAGAAATAAACAACTATTACTTTTATTTTATGAATACATGAAACAGGTTATTATTTTTGTGGGCAGATATTTAAGACGATTACGATGCATATAGTATATCGATATGCAACAGTTTCATTAACTATCTGATATCGAGTGATTTTCTTTTCTTTTTAAAAGCTATGGAGAAATGATCATGTTTATTATCAGTTAGTGTAATTAACAAGATAAACAGAGGAATGAAGTTAAAATATAGGTTATTTATGAATTTAATAGCGCTATGATATTATATGACTGTCTCCATCAGAAAGATTCATGGCCACAACAAACAGAATTTAACTAAGCCAAGTTAAAAAGTTGAGGCTTTAACGTCAGAGAATTTGGCGGAATCATAAACAAAAAATCATAAAAAATGATTTATCTGAAATCAAATATAACCAATATTCCCGTTGAACCAGCTTATCGACTGAGACGACTAGTAGGAAATAAAAATATTTGAAATCTGTTTATGTTTGCGACTGGGGTATTTTCTTGCAGTTTTCCCAACAGAGAAAGTACACTGAAGCATTGTTTTTGAAACTTCTAAAAAAAATGGCGGTTAAGTACCATCCCTTCATGAAAGTGTACTTTCAATGCTTTGCGCAGAAAACAGATAATTCTAGACACCTTGGTAAACTAATAAAACTAATTAAAATGGCATGTTCCATCAAATATACAAGCAGATCCTTAAATCAAAGACGGAAATAGATGAAATTTCATGATAAGTTTTGACATGGTAATAGTCTATCTGGTTTTTATGTAACGCAAATTTCTTCTTCATTTGCTAGCGTCACTTATTTTTAATTGATTCACTTTCTAGAAAACAACTTAGTGGTATCTTTCTACATTTATATGGAGATTCATGACTCATCCTACATGTCAAATTTTAGAGCCAGATAATCAAAATAAGAGGTCTAAAATACATATTTGGTTCTCCTTACTATACTCCGAAGCTAAATACCAAATGAATCAATCTGAAAATATATTAGAAATGCGCTCTGATGCAAAAGTGTTCTAGAAATATACGATGATATGAAAATATACTAAAAATGCATTAAGATATGAAAGTATTTGAAGGTGCATTTTCAGCTTGGTGAGTGTTTTTTCTACCTTCTTATTTGATTTTATTCTTGTGATTGTCAGGTTTACTGTGATTTTTTATTGGATTTCAGTTTGACTTATTTTATAAAGTCTATTTTAAAATATGTGAGATGTAAGATTTTAATTTAGTTAGTAGTCTCTATACATTCTTGTATTGACAAATTTGATTTTATGGTTTCATGTTTTTTTGGTTGCTGTGATTTTGACTTACCATTGCTCAAATTTGATGTCTCTTCTTGTGTGATACTAATTTATCTCCAAAACCTCAATATTCTGGGATTTTCGGGTCACGAGGGGTCAATTTCTTGACGAAAGTCAAACCCTTCATAGAAAAAATCCCTGGTTTGAATCCCTGTCTGAGGGTGACCCTTGAGAAAGTCCTCAGACCGGATTCTTTATTAATTGTTTCAATCATACTAACATTTATATTTAGTCTTGTTCGAATCCGAAATAGTTTTTGGTTCAGTTTCCGTAATTAGTTTCGTTTTCTCTTTTATTGCTAATTTATATGATTCATCAGTATTTTGGTGGTAGCTGCATTCGCGCACACTAAATACTATGATTGCCTTTAAATTTTAAATTTAAATTTTAGTCTTGTTCGAATCCGAAATAGTTTTTGGTTCAGTTTCCGTAATTAGTTTCGTTTTCTCTTATATTGCTAATTTAAGATATGAAAGCATATTAGGAATGCACCATGATATGAAAATGTATTTAGAAATACATCATAACATGAAAGTATACTAGAAATGAATCATAATGTAAAAATATACAAAAATACATTATTATATGAAAGTACAGTACACTCTCGAGTATCCGGTTAGCGATTATCTGACTCCGTTCTATTTATCCAAGTTTTTTTAAGAAAGGCAAGTTGTTGGTTACTTTGGCAGCACTGCTAAGACATTTTAAGTAGGCGTCTGCTACGATCCTCCTAGTGTCGGGTATAAAATACAAGTTGTGACTGAAAAAGAGCAGAGTTCTGCTCGATGTTCATTCTTTTGTCTGTGTGTAACGGATTTCCTTTATTGCCACTGCTCTTAATTATAATTGCGCAGTACGTACAATATTCGTAATAAATTCTTGAAACTTGCAATACGGTATATAAGCTTATATAAATTACCAATCGATTTTAATTGCTGGATGACATGCCGAGCAGTCGCCGCGTTCACATTCTGAGTCGCTTGAGATAAATGGAAGGCTTAGTGCCCAATGTCTAGTGAGAAAATACTTATAATATTGAGTTTGGGTATAAAAATTTCGTCTTCTGGCATTGGTGGACAGTGAAATGTGTTCATAGAACTTATCCGGCCTTTTTTGTTTTCCAGCCAACCCTTCCACCACATTAGGCCGAATACTCGGAAGTATATTGTATACTATAAAAGATATCACCATCTAGCAATATATTAAAAATAATGAAAGTATTCTAGAAAAGGAGTCTATTCTGTCGATTACATACGTTTGTGAATTCAGGTTGTATGGTAGCAGAACTGATGCCTTCTCTCAAGAAAAACTGATTCAATCTGCCTTCGATGCGCGGGTAGATATCGGATGAAGACAAAATGATGTGGACTGTCGCTATCACTTCGGACGTCGTTAGCCTCCACACGTGTAGGTCGTGCACGTTCAGCAGATCTGGAAACTGAAACAAAGGTTTTGCTGTGAGAATGTGATGTCGGAAAAGTGATAATGAAATTCACGATGCTTGATAGAATTAAAATTATGTGGTTTTTTTTTGTAAAAAGTAGTGGTTAGAAAACTTATTAAAAATAATAAGAATCTGGAATACAAACTGAAAAAAAAAATTATAAACTTTTTTACAAATCGAAATAATTCATATAAATGGTTCTTGAAAGTTGAAATAGTTATATTTTCTTTTCGATCTTTCAGTATATATATTCGCATCAAAAGTAGAGTCGGTTTAAACAGTATAAGAACTTTTAGTTAGGGCAAATTTTGGGACTTCTATTTCCACCTAATTTTTCGAAATCAAATATTTTTTTAAAGCAATTTTACTTTATTTATTGTATAAGAAGTGTTAAGTAACAAATTTTAACAAATTGGAAAAGCGAAACATTTAACTTCTGACTATTTTCTAAAGAGTTGATTTAAAGGAATAGCATATAAAAATACATGAACAATAAAAAATGTGAATTTAAATAAAATTGTATTTAAAATTAAATTTAAATAAAACTTAAATCTTTTCATACCACAACACAATAATAATAATATCAGACATTTTCCAATATATAAATTTTCACATTTTTTAAAGAAATATAAAATAACGTAACATCGTTCATAAATGGTATTTAAATAGAAAATATTACAAGAATAATGTTTCAACTTTATTTAAAACCATACTGGCCTTTAATTCGGAAAAGTTAATTAGCATGATTGTAATTAAATGAAAGTAAAAATTAGATACATTTCGAAATGTTGCAAAACACATTTGAGGGCTTAAGCCTTCTTAAAATTGTGTAATTCAAAGGTAGTTGTCTACGAGCATATAAATGAGAACAAGTAAGAATTTGTATCAGCTATAAATTATCGTTTATTTGTCAGCAGAAATTTTTTTATAATTAATTGGCCAATCAGTTTTGTGTGAAAATATCCTACAAATATAAAGGCATCTATAATCGATATTTAATCCTTTGTACTGACGTTTTATTCATTTTTCAATTTTGATTGTTAAAAACGTCTGTGGAATAGTAAAAAAGATGTAGAATAATTTTTCAAAGAAATTCGACTTAAAACAATTTTATATTATATTATATATATATATATATATATTGGAGCAATAAACAAATCATTGTATTAGGCGAACAATTGCTCTGAATGCAAAGGGTTAGTATTTTAACAATGTGTCAGCGTCATTCTAATAACAGGCCCCACAATTGTTCCATCTGTAAGAACATAATCATTGTCTAGTATGGATAGTGATC
>JAPMOQ010010509.1:0-25510 GCA_026543055.1 Argiope trifasciata | reverse complement strand
ATCAACTAGTATAAAATATTTTCAATATTCATTTCTAATTAAACATCTTAAAATACAAAAATAAGCAGTTTATAGGAAAAATGTATAGTTTGGTTCCACTTTCATGTCTTCATGTGTTTGATAATAAAATTTTTTCCAATAAGTAAATATACGATTCTTAACATTCTTCTTATAACAGCATTCTATCTTTGTTACATCATTGTATCTTCGCTACAAGAATCTTTAATATTAATCTATGGCAAATCATTATTTGCTTGATTTAAAAATTCTTTTTGTTTATAATTTTTAGGAAATTCCATCTCAGTTCCTAAGGAGCCTTGTATTTTTATCATCCTAAATATTTTAATCTAATAATTTAAAAGATAAAATAATGTGCCTTTTCGTTTAATCAAATTAATTTTTTTTAGAATTGTTGGTACTTACGGTCTAGTTCTTCAGAAACTTATTGAAGATGGCCATTTACGAGTGTCTGATTCTTTGGTGGATGTCAACAACATGCCAACTGAGGTACGTAATTTAGCTTTAAATAACAGTAACAGACTGTAACAACTATTATGCATATAATGCAGCGAATTTACAAAGATTAGAATTTTAATAAGAGCAGCCATTTAATAACAGTTAAGTACTAGTTATAAATGTTAATTACTTTTAGATACAATCACCAGAGTTGTGAATAACTCGTTACCAGCAATATCGGAATCTTAAAATACCTGAAACAGTAATACCTTTGTTTTGGGGACTGTTGGAATGAACTATCCCTTGAAGAATTTCTGGAATACCTTGGTAACGAGTTCCAGACTTGATTCCTTCTTTTACAGAAGTCTAGAATAATTATCATCTACTACAAGAAAAATATATTTCTATCTGCTGCCGAGTCTTTCTAACACTTAAAGTGGTGATTTCTAATATTCAGTAAGAAAGGATTATATTTCAAATATTTTACGGCCTTCTTGTTTCTTGTCGCTGAAATTGTGCAAGTATTCCCAGACTACATCAAAATGTATAAATAATTCAAGTTAATGCTGATGTTATATCGGAGATAATTATCAAGTTACAGCAATTAAATTTCCTACTTAAGTAATTAACATATCACTTAAATCTATTTATAGACAATATTATATTCTGAATGTAATCTAGTTTTAAATGCAAATGTGTGATATTCTGTGAAAAAAAGGGATTTAAAACAATCCTTTCATTTTTCAGTCCTTCCCATTGATTGATGAATTGAGAGATTCAGTTCATTAATCAATGGGATTCTTGTGGTTTATACTTTGAATAAAATATGCATTTATACCCACAGTATCTTTCGTACCTTTTCACTCGAACACCTCTTGCAAAGATATAACCATTTTCCTCCAGAATACAAGAACTTCTTAACATCACGTGGTTGCAATTGTCATTTAATTGCAATATCCTACATGTAACTCACTTTTGCAAGTTTATTTATGACCATGCTTGTTCAAATCCATGCAAATCTATACCTAAATCTATATAAAACCTTCAAAGTCTTGCAATAAGCAGTAGTCTGGAATATTGTATACTTAATATTTTTATAAACAGTATATCGCTTTTATCTGGAATATTTTTGTATTATATTTTTATAATACAATTGTACTGAAATCTTCTATGCCTACAATTAGTTGAAGAAAGTTAAATCAAATTTTAAACAATCTCATTTGACTTAGAATAAAAAGAAAATGGCTATGAATCTCATTAGCAAATATATATCCATCCATTATTATATTTATTAAATTATTCTGCTAATTAATCATGCAACCTATTATTTGTTACGACATATTGACAAAAAGAATTTAACAGAAAAAATATATAAATTTTCAAGGTTGATTCTTCGATTTATTCCAGATTTAATCTTTTTTCACAAACCGAGCCAAGTTTAATAAAGTGAATAAAACTTCGTGAATTGCTTTGTTGAAATATGTTTACCACTAATTAGTATAATTAGGTTAATTAGAGTAAGCTGTATTTTTTTGGTGTAATTAAATATGCGGTATCGTTCAAAAGCAGTTTTTATCCAATTTTCTCCGTAAAAGATTTTTTCCTCACAAAAAATGAGCCGAGGAAATTTTTCTGGCGAAGTATTCGTTCAGATTTTTCTGCCAAAATGTCAGAATTCTGAAAGTTTCATTTACTTTTTTGCATGCTTCTCTCTTTTTATTTTTAAACTCCATGAACAAGGTAATAATGTGTTAGATGTTGGAAGCTTTAATGGCACATTGTTTTCTAATGTTAGGTAATTTCAGATATAATTATAATTAGTCTATTTATTATTAAATTTTTATTAGAAATAGCAATGTTGGGAAAATTATATTTATCAAAATATTTAAATTGCAATGTTGAAAAATGAATACATATTGATATAATCAACAGCATTGCCCTTATTTTATTAATAGGTTTCTTTATTACCAAGGATAATTGAATAAATTTACCATGTACGATCATTTTATTGCGACTTCTGTTCGAGAACAGTTCCAAGCCTTTTTTCTTAATACATTTTGGACGAAATTTATTGATATAGAATTAATCAAAACATTATTTTATCCATGATTTTTTTTATTTCCTATGTTAATTGCATAAGCTAATCAATTTTTAGAGAAGATATCTAGAGATAGTTTCGACTCTAGTCTTAAAGGTAGTGTTTGATAATTATAGTTTCTATTATTTTTTCTCTTCAACTGAAATAATTCAAGTGAGAATTAGATGCTGTTTAAATTTGCCGGATTTCTCTGTTTCAATTTTTTTCTCAATTCCCTTTGAAAAATCAGTTTCAAGGTGATATATTATATTCATAGTTACAGTTGCATTTATTTATTCAGCAGGGATATTCGCTGAATGTTAACAGCAATTTACGGTGGTTGTATTTTTTACATTATGTATTAATATATCCTTTCATTTAGAGATTCATAAATTTAAAAAAATATTTCTACCAGTTTCATATGTTTAACTATAAATTTTTTTGTCTCCAATATTAAATACCTTTTTTAAAAAATAAGCAAGGAATCTGCTGCGGCCTTGAGAGATCTCAGCCTTCTGTCGTTGTTGTTTCTATTGACACTTGTCATTGACAAACCCGTTGACTAAAGAGCTATAGCGATTTAATCCGAATTCCTGCGTCTTTTGTTTTTACACCAGCGCTATCTAGGACCAAGAGTACGAGTTAGCTGCTCACAACCGTTTTCAGGGGGCTGTCTTCATTCATACATTTAATCTACTCATCCACAGATCGTAATTTAGATCTGGATCAGAGAATGATCACTTCTAAACCAGTACCCCCAAGGGTATCTTTGTGGGATTACCCTCAAGGATGTTTTGTGAAATTAGTTATTTGCTAAAAATCTCTATTTCTTTACTAGGAAATTGGTTTCTAGTATCATATATATGCAGTTCAGATTTCAACATTCTTCACTTATATGTATCATTTATTTATTTCGAAATACATAAAATATATAAGACTATATTCATTAATCATATACTGTATATTATGTTTGATAAAGAAATGCATGATTATGCATTGTTTCTTTAACTGTAGGTCCAAAACCTAAATTTGTTTTAATAGAGTTTAGAGTTTCTGTTCCTAGATATTTTGTTCCATGGAGGGAATGTTTCTTTTAACTTCTTTTGAACTTTTCATTGATCACATTAATGACATTGCAGAAACTTTGTCTTCATGTACATAAAACTGATCAAGGAACAAGAAAGCAAAATAAAATATGGTAACTTAATTTATAATTTTTAATCAGGTAAAAAAAAGATCTGTATATTCGTAAGTAAATAGATGCTACTTTAACTAAAATACTTTTTCCACATTTTCTTTTTCTTGAGTTAAGGCAAGATATAAAGAACATGTAATACTGAAAAATATCTTCCACAAGTTCTTTATGATTGCAGTCAACATTTTAAGATTCTTAAATCAAACATCTCCTATACAGATATGATGTCTTCTATTGCAAATGTCTCTATTTTATTAAAATCAACGAACAATAAATTTTCTTGAACTCAGCCTAGAAACTAGGCTTAAGGGATAACCATTATTTGGTTATTCTGAATTGATACTGTATGCTGATAAGGTCATTAGGACAATCATCAAGGGCTATCTCATTATTAAGAATTAGCAGAGAATTACTGATGGTAAATGAATTATCTACAAATAAAAATCTTGCAAAGAGGAAGATATCGTTGCATCTGAAATCAGAGAATGTATATTCGTGATGGCTTCATTTTAGAATTGTGTTTTATACATGCAGTTTGGATTAATATTTCACTAGATTTATTCACTTTGACATTTAATATTCAAAATTTTATCTCCGCGTATGACTATGAAACACCGACCAGTGATCACCACATTGCTAGACAAATAAACTTTATAGATAACAAACATAAGAAACCACTTGTTTAGAATTTTGAGAAGTGATGAAAGGACACTGTATTAATTGATACTTGTAATTACATACGTTAAACTTGTTGTTTAAATACATAATTTGTTTACAATGGTAAAACCTTTCCATTTTAAATTGCCATAAATTGATTATATGATATAATAATTAATATATATTTGCTTTATCTCAAAGATCGTGTTGCTATTCGATGTCAGTTACAATGCCCCGGACGGCTCAGTTGGTGAATGGAGCACGTCCGCGATGCAAGGTGAGAGCTTCGAAGATGACCGGCAGGCCCTGATCGTCATTGAGCACAACATTGCCAACTTGGAAAGGTCCATCAATAATCGGCAACAACAGCAACAAGCAGCCCAGGAAGTTGACTACCACCTGCCGCCCAGGAATAGTGGATCAGCCCTAAGCCTCGTGTCCCCTAGGTCGCCTGAAAGGAAGAGGTGCGTCACCAACACCAGGCAGGCACTCTTCACTTCATTTCGACCCTCCAACCTCATTCCCTAACTCACTGCTTATCTCACAATTTTTCCCTCAATACATTCACTTTCATGGATTACATTTTGATTCTATTCCACTTTCTAATTCGATGATTACTTCTTCCAAATATTTAGAGTCGTCTTATTATTTAATAGACGTGAAATACGTAGATAGTAACTGCGAATCACAGGTGAGTCATGTGTCAGCCAAAGTGTTAATAAACTTAAAACAAATTTATCCCTACAAACATCGGTACGCTGATTCTTCGCATAAGACACACTTGTTTTACTCTTAAATATTTGTTGTTAGGAACAGGGACACCGATGTGTCGGGGATGCTATGTAGATTTTACCGTTTTACACATTTTAATACAATGTCCCTCATTTTATCATCATCGCAATCATTTTTTTTCTTCGTCATTATTATTAACACTTCTAGATTTAGAGGGTGAATATCCTCACCAAAATATTTTTCGCTTTTTGACAATAATCGGTTTTTATAATTTTATATACATTTGCCTTTTTAATTTGTCTCTGCTCCAATTTCTTGTTTTACCAGCCAGTTTCTCAGATTGAATTTTTAAAATGTTGGAAAAATCAGTTTAATTTTTACCTAACTTTTAAATTGTTATTGAAATGATTTTAACCACTTTTCTTTCGTAGCTTAGCCAGGACTTGACTCTTGCATCAATAAAATCCAACAAACCAACCTACCTTAATTGATTCAGTTCGTTCGACTTACATATACATCAATATTAATCATTTTGTCGTTGTTGATGCGTAAGTTATTATCTAATAAAAATGAAATCTTATTCATTTTATTATGATCGTTTTGCAAAATATATCCTGAAATCCTTTGTATTGCTTTCGATCTGTTACACGCCATTGTGTGGCTTAAAAATAAAGAAATTTTTTTAAAAATAAATTCTTCAGATAAATGGTTAAATAAAGTTATATTAATTTTTCTCTGGTGTTTATGCAACTGTTTAATGTTAAAATTGTTCCTTATATACAGATATGAAATTTTGCTTAATAAGATTATATTAACAAATGACTCTACAAGACCCCTTAAAGTTTACCAAATCTCAGAGAAAGTTGATATTAATAAAAATCTATGTATTATAAAATTTTATATTATTGATTCAAATAGGTATTTTGAAATCACAATGCAACGGATGTTTTGTGACTAACTGCTACCCGGCGCGTTGATGCTGCCAAAAAGTAATGTTAGATGTAATCAATCAATAATTTGGCAATGTTTCATCGAAATAGGATGAGCGGTTGGTATTATATAAAATATGAAAGTACGGCTGTACGATAAATACGGCAGTATATAAAATACAAAAGCAAACACTCTTTTTTATATATTAGATTTGAGTATTCCGTTAGAACTGTAAATCTTGGTGTTCTTTTAGAATGGTAATATTAGAAACTATTAATAGAATCTCGTGATTCGCTCAATATTTGTTCGGAATTTTAGAAAATGTGATTAAAATAGTTTCTTTCAAAATTGATTAAACATAGAATATAAATTTGTTATAAAATCGTGAATGTAGTTGAAAAGATAATGTTTTGAAAATTAAGATGGTTGCAAAATTATTTGTACTATAATATTTTTGGTAGTTACTGCGAAAAAAACAAAAATTTAATTAAAATTTAAGAGCCTAGGATTAGTCTCCCCGAAACCTTTTCGCATAATCTGTGATAAGGTTATTACCTCTGAGAATGACTTGCATAATATTTGCTTGCTATAGAGACAAAATATTAACCTTTAACTTGGATTTAGTATTTCTACAGAGTCTATTGCCTCCTTGGCGAGTAATTTGGAGATTTACTCTTGGTAAATAAATGCGGATGAGATTCGAATTTTCTTTTAAATTTTAGATAATTGTACTATTTTTATAACCATCCCTAGGAGTAAACATTGACCTGACCAAGTTTTATCGCAGTCGGATGAACAGTTTGGGAAGGCATAAGAGACATACAGACAAGTATTCATTTTTATTTATATAGATGAAAACAGCTACAAAAATGTGAATTGCACTGTTTTACTTATAGACTTGATTATAATATCAATTTGTGTAGATGTATGGTTATTATTCTGCAAAATAAATGATTAGAACCCTATAAAAAATAAATTATTATTATAAAGTAGATTGGTTCTAAAAACTGGAATATATTATTCAGTTTCTGAATAAAATTAGCTTATTAATAATTATGAGGAAATTTAATATGGGTGTGCCATAATAGATTTGTAATAAATGAAAACACACCATTATGGATTTTATCATATTTTATTCATGAGGCTTGTGTAATCTCTTAAAGGATGGTGTGATAGCAGAAACTCTTATTTAAAGATGCATTTATATCGAAATCAATCAAGATTACAATCCATTTAAAATTTATTTATCCAATTTAAATTTATGATGTCACATTGAGGAAAATATTAAATAATTTTGTGTCCTCTACATAGAAATAACTGATGCCTAAAAACAATTACAATTCTGTTCTGAAGATGTTACTTTAAAACAATGACATGATATTTATATAAACTTTTAAAATCAATAATATAATGCAATCAGTGGAAAATCAATAGTTATCAATGACCTTCAATATGGATACGCAGTCAGATTATTATAGCCAATGAAAATACGCCATTATAGATTTTGTGCTATCTTACACATGAGGCTCATGTGATCTCTATAATATGATGCAATATCAAGAACTCTGATGTAAGCATGCATTTATATTACAAATCAATCAAGATTACCTTCCATTTAAAATAGTATTTATCTAGTTTAAGTTTATAACTGAGATCGGGTAACAATTATGATTCCTATTCCTAAAATATTTCTTAAAGCAATGACGTGATATTTGTGTTATAAACTTTTAAAACAAAGGCTATTTAAACGGCAATTTGACAGATAACCTTAGTAAACTTTTCAAATAAAGCAAATCTCTAGAGAAATTTTGTCTCTGAATCCATCTACCCAACTTCTGTCAAACTTCCACTCTTAAAATTGGAACTGAATCACGTCCTCGAAATCACACCACCATGTTGACGTCTTCGTTAAATTGGAATATTGACTTCTGCTGTCACGAATCCACTGGCTTCCACAGTTCGCTTCAGTTCATCCGATACAGATTTATTCGAGTTTATTTTCGGGAAGTCTACAGCCCTTTCAGATACCGTTCGAAGGGAATTTAATAAAATAAATTTTCCAGTCTATTCTCCAGCGGTTGTATTGTTTGGACTCCGAAATTGAGGACTGCGTTTACCTTTCGGAAATAAACTGGGTTAGGAGAAAGAACTTCTCGATTTCTTTTAATTTAGTTTGATATTTATTCATCTAGTTGTGTTTTTTCATAGATTAAAGGATTGTTTCAGTATTGATCAGAAAGTTATAGAGTTGTGTTTTTTAATGTTTTATGGTGCAAACTGCTTTCAGCTATTTTGGGCCAAACTTATTTAGCGAAATAGTAAAGCATTCATGAATTCTTTAAAATTAGAAAAATCAAATTAGATAAATAAGAAGAGATAACACGTTTTAATCAAAGAAATGTAAAATATTCCCAAGATAATAAAAAAGAAAAGTGTTAAGAAAAACTAATTAAAAGTGTTATTCTTTAATAAAAATGATATGAAGAGGCATCAAAATCAAATGAATCAATTTTGTCAAAACATTTTAATGATCAAAAAATACTTTTGCATAAATTACCTGCTTCTGTCTTAAGATTCCTGTATGTGATATCTGATTATTGCATGCTATCCCGAAATGCTATTTGTCATTGTGATTAAAACTGTTTCAAAAAAAAGTATACTTTGCTTCATGTAGTTTTTTATTTACATTACCGTTAAAAGATCCGGAATCGACAGTTTTTACGCATTTTCACTTGGTAATGTGCCCAGTAGAAGCTTTAATATCGTTGAAGTTCAAGTTTCTTTTGGTGCCTTTTCTTATTCCTTCTCCCTCTCGCTCCAGTTTTAGTTTGGTTTTGCAAGCGTCTGGTAGTTGCTGGTTACCTTTATTTGCCATAATTTGCATCAGCTGCTAGTGAATACTGCGAGAATTTCTGTTGTAATTTGTATAAAAGAAAGTTTAGCTTCAAGTATATAAGCAAGCACTGAATTGCTGAATAAAATGTAGAAAAGTGTCTTCGCACAGCTCTGTAGCGAAAATTCAATATCAAGATATCAAAAAATAATAATAAATATCATTATGAATATTTACTTAATTTCAATAATATTTTAAGCCTTTTGATTGTTTGTATTGAAGTTTTTGTATCGATTGAGAATTGATTCTAACAAATAACGCGTTGATTGTTGGATTGCATTAACCAGATTCTTTAGATATCAAAAAATAAATAAATGACATTTAATTTAAGTGTTCAGAATTGTTGATATTGTTCCAGCAATCATTTTATTTTCATTTTAAAGAATCCTTAGTATTTAATTTGCAGATTACCAAGATAATTAGAAAAATGAAACAATTTCTTGAACTTTAACGGATTACTTTAATTAATGTGCCTATTAACTGATTTCTGAATTTTAACGATGAAATATATCTGACTTTTAAAATAATAGAAGTACATGATGAAAAACGTGTGAAAACCCAACCGCTTGTTCTGTTTCATGAAAATCAGCGGGGAAAAATTCAATATTTTCATGATAAATACAAAAAGAAAATAATACAGAATGAGCAACACGTAAATATTGCACGCACAAATAACGGGAAAAACTGAAAATATCGATTACATGACAGTTTAGATTAAAACCATAGTTCTTTCTATCATGCTCCAAGATATATAAATCCGCCGACTGTTTTACCAACTAAAGCTGCCATGCACAATGTATCATTAGTCATATCCCCGATACAAATGCCCTTAACGTTACATATCGAAAGATCTATTATCCTGGTCCAGGGAATTCCAAAGAGAGTGCTCGTGATCGATGGAACTATGATTAAGCGGCGATTTTCACGTGGAATATTTCGGAGGAAGTTGAGCTTCAACCACTGTGAAATAGCCTAGGGTATTGTCCGGTAATTATTGGATGCCACCGATGCTGTAAATGCAGTTTAGATGCTGGCTACATCATATTCTCTTGGCCTGATATGGGTCTTTGCCTCTAAAAAGGGGATATCCATCATAAATAATGATATGGTTCATAAAAAACTGTTTTTATTCGATATAAATTAGACGTTAATGTGCAAAAAAGTGTGGATATAAAAAATGTACTTTATGATCACCATATATCAGTGAATCTTTAGAAATAATAAATATGTGGATGAATCACCTGACTCTCGGCATTTTATTGTCTTTAAATATAACCATTTTTTATTTTTCATCGATATTTCTAATGAAAAACAAAAGAAATGTAGTAACTGTAGAGTAATAAAGAAAATTTAGTGAAATTTCACTTGGAAAAAGTATTTAAA
The DNA here is from genome assembly GCA_026543055.1 of Argiope trifasciata. Lineage (NCBI taxonomy): Eukaryota > Metazoa > Arthropoda > Arachnida > Araneae > Araneidae > Argiope > Argiope trifasciata. The sequence goes on along the minus strand of JAPMOQ010010509.1, from coordinate 15,187 downwards.
TTATATTTTTAAATGAAATGCTTAAATTTGTTAGAGTATTATAAATTAGCTAATTAGACTTTATAAATTAGCAGCTTTTGTGAATTAATTGCTCCTCCAGGAATATAGATTGTGTTTAATTTCAATAAAAATATTATATATCATTAAAATATTCAGGATTTTCTTTAAAAATATTTAATCAAATTATGATTAATATCAAAACTTGGGTCTTACTCTTGTTGTATTTATTATGCAACTTAACTTTCCCCTTGGAATCCCATGACATCATAATACCAATAAAAATAAATGTCTGAGTAGTTTATTTCTAAATTCATATTTTCTCTCTTAATACTTAAAGTACACTCTTACAAAATGCGCAAGCAAATAAAATATAGTTTAACATTAAAAGAGAATTCTTGCGATTAAATATTTCGAAACTGAGAAAAGTCCTTTTTATTCCGTTGTTGCGAAGATAACTTCTTTGCAACAGCGCAATATATTTAAAAAGTTGTGGAAAATTCAGGTGAAAAAATATGGTATAAATGAACCGGGGTTATTAAAAAAATTAATATTAAAAGATGTAACCATCATATTTGCTCAATAATATTTTAGGAAATTAACATTAGAAAATCAAAAATTTCTCTCTCGTAAAAATCTCATATAGCAGCCAATTTTCCTTCAATGTTCCAGTTGTAATCTGTTGGAACAGTGAATATTGATTCTTTGTTAATCTCTCCAATTGCAGTCTGTAGCAATATCCCATGTTGGTTTCATTTAGTATGAGCAGCTGATAATTATCTTTAACCAGTTGATCTCACCAAATTCAGAGTAGAAGCTTGGAACCATAGATAATCGAATTTGCTGAAATTGTTGATGAGTGGTCAGGTTTCTAAGCTTAGAGTTACAGCAGTTATGCATTTTTCATCGCCAGTTATGGTAGAATGCAAAACTCCTTACCTTTCCTGCCGTTGAAGCAGTTATTCCCACTTGAAAAGACGCCTTTCGATGTTTCTCGGTTTTAACTCATTAAGGAAATAAAGGCCTTGCTTTTGAATCACTTCTAATGCTTTCAAAATGTTTTGCAACTGTTGTGTGTTTGACTTCTACCGATTCTGCAATTCAATTAGCGTTTAACATGAGTTTTCATGAAGTAATGCTTCCGATTGTTCGTCTTCACACTTCTTCGCTGCACCAGAGCGCTCTTATCTTCAAGATAAAAAACAATATTTTTAACATGTCTAAACCAATCTCTTCAAGTTTTTTTTCAGACATAGCATGGTCGCCGTAAGTCTGAACATGAATTCTGTGACTTTCAACTGCAGAATTTTTTTTCGAATAAAATAGTGCAGTAAAATACCACGCAAATATTCTTTTGGGATGAAGTTTGACATATTGAATGCGATAAAAAATAATCTTGTTTGTACTTCCGCTACATAACATACACTGAATTTTAAGCTTGTTTATAGGACTTGTATATAGATACGTCATTATCATAAACTAACACCATCAGTTCCGGTAACGCCATCCGATGGAAAACAGTGAAGACTTATTCAACTAACCAATATTCATACCAAATTATATTGTTCTGAATCAAAAGATTTATTATAAAGTTTTAACATATGTTTAAGCAAGAGACACATACATTCTTTTTCATCATTAATAGAAATTTATTTTTATTAAAAAAATTACAACATTATTGTGGAAATTTAGGTAATTAAAAAATATAGAATGCTATACATAACAAAATTCAAAAATTTATTAGAAAATTTGTTTTGCTTTGTTTTCTTTTCATTCGAAAAATGTTTTATCTCAAAAATATATATATCCTAAAATATACATATAAATTCCTTAAGAAAAATAAAGGTTGATGTGTTGAAAGGTGTTTGTGTTGAAAAAGAATTCATGTTATCATTTATCATTTTCAAGGAAATGCGATTTTTTTAATAACTATTGAAACTTTGCTAAAGCTACTTTATAGACTTTAGCATCTCTTTCTTTTGATTTATCCATCAATATATATAACGAGAGATAGAGAGATATTTGTTATATATGTTTTTTATATTTATCTAAATAAAAAAATTGATTCATTTCAACTTTCGATGAAATGAGATAACCGTGTTCCTTAAGAAAAAGATATCTTTGAGCTTTTAAATTTGAGATGGAGATTTTTAAGAAAGGTTATCAAAGAATGAAGTTTTTTTTTTGCGTTTTTCTTCTTTTTTTGCAAAAATAACTTCTCATAAAAAATTATTTTTACCCTATTTAAAAATTCAAAAATTGAAGTATCACATCGGAAATTTTTTCAAGTGATGCAAATTTCATTTTCTCATATTTTTATGTTTTTATTTAAAAAAAGGAAAATGATATATTTTCATCAACATGAATGTTATTAGTTGTTAAAGGAATAAATAATTCCTTATCAACTAATCCATAACAATAGGTGAGCTTTATGTCCATACAATATTTTTGACAATGTGTTTGTGATGAAATTTTTAACTGATTTCATTGTTTCCTCAAGTAAATTAAACGTACTATTTTGTCAATGCTAAAATAAAGGTAAAAACTATTCTTTGAATATTAATTTCTTTAATATTCGAAGAAGAGTTCTTTGTCTTTATTTCTCCATACAAACATTTTTTATTTAAAAATGATGCAATTTATGTCTTTTTGTATTAAATCCGTATTTTTGAGCCTTGTCAAGAAAAAAAAATTAAATAAATAATTCCCTAACAATAACCTCCCAGCCAGGAAAATCAGTATTCCATTTTAATATGATCGTCTTTAAAGAGAGCTAAATTTTAAAATCCAGCATCGAACCTTGAATTATTTATTCTCTTAACAACTGAAAACATTCAATATGATAGAAAATGTTTTTAAAAAATTTTTGTTGTCAATAGATTTTGGTTATAAATTTTACAACGAATTTTAAATTAAGTGTTTTTTAATTAAACTTTTTTCTACCGGCTTCATTTTTGATGTATTATTAGAACTCATCATTTGTCTTTAAATACTATTTTTGCAACAATTCGGCCATTTCTTTCAATACCTTTGACTAAACACTGAAAAATGTTTACTTGTAAATGTCATTTGTCAACTGAGACTATTACACAATTGTTTCATTTCTAATTATGTTTCGTTTTGCTTTTGGGTGTAATCCGGAAGTAGATCACTTCCTGCCACGATGCGAAGCCTAGCCAGCATGATGAAATTAGGGAAGCAGCGTCCACCTCCGGAAGAGGACGAGAGGAAGTCGCTCAAGGACTCTGACCAGCTCGAATACGGTACGCATTCATTCTTCTGCTGACGACATGCAAGTGAAAATTCTTTGTATCTCAGACGCCCACATGAAAAATATTTATTATCTTAAACTTAATTGTATATTGATCTATTTTAATTGAATTTCTAAAAGCGAGACTGAAATGATCTTTACAAACACCAGAAGACGGAAGGGACAGGAAAATTTTATATTTTAAACAAGGCATAGACGAAATAAAATAAGAAAAAATTAAGAAAAGTAAAAGGGTATTGCAAAAATATCTGAAGCAAGTAATCCATTGATATAATATTTAAGTGTAGTTGACAATAAAATAATATGCAATGCATCAAGATATTGGGGGAAAAAATATTTGAATGCATTGTTATTGCGCATTCTTGAGATTCAATATTGGGTCTGTAACATAACCCCTTGACAAGTGTAAACTCTTGTCCGGAAGTTGTTATCTGGCTTATGAGCTTACCACCACATTACTACCCCTCCAGTGAGTTGGATGTGAGATGAACGATGTTATCGCACCCAGTGTTTTTGGCGAGAAACAAACGTTTTTGTCGCACTAACTGTTATGGCGACTTTTGCTACCGGTAGAGTGCGCCACGATTGTTGGTTAGTTTAGAACCAGGGTCACCGATGTGCTTTCTTAAGATTCGAACTCGGGGCCATTGGGTCCGCAGACGGGTAACATAAAAGTGTATACTCGCGTCCTGAAGTTGTTATCTGGTTTATAAACTTACCACCACAATCTATATAATGGTACTCTCAAATTGATTTGGATAAATTGTGAAAGTATTTTTTACCTTTTAGAGGCACGGGATTTTTTATAACTCCATTATGAGTTAAGAGGAAGTGATAGACGACTTTCAGGAACAGTTATTTAATTATTTTCTAAATTCCACATTTCGTAAGACAAAGCAAACACAACTACCAAAATATACGACTCTCACTTGGAATACAATCTAATAATGACCCCTAAGAAGGATCATGGAAATTATACTTTGATGTTAATAAAGTTGTATCTGTTATATCAAATGAGAGGGTAAGAGGAATTATGTAATCACTACAGACATCCATTCCCATTTGTAATTTTTCTCTTTCAGAAAAATATATTATAAAAAGATTTGTCTTAAGAAAATAACATATTTTTTTCTTTTTCTTTGATCAAAAACTAAGGGGAATACTCATATATTTTATTTTGTAATTTTTCATTTTTGTACGTGTCTTATAAAATCCTTTGTACTTCCGAATAACGATTATGAAATTTAGTTTATGCTTGACAAAATCTGTTTCTTAAATTTGTCCCTAAATATCTTTGTATTCATTACTTTGAACCTGTATTAAATCATACTGATTTTGACAAATTTCGATGAATGAGAAATCCGTATATCTTAAAAATAATTAGTTAAACATTTCTAAAAGACATTAATTATAAAATTTGATAACTTATATCTTGAATTTTAAATGATTTTTTCGAAATTAAGTGCATAATTAATTTTGATTTATGGGTGTGTGCTTATTAAAGCAGCATTTGTGAGTAAAACTGTTTTTTTCAATTAACCTATACAAAGAAGTTTCGTCTGCAATGTTTTATTTCAATTTAGATGTATATTAATAACTTTTAAATCGTCAATTGAGCGAAAAGAAAACTTTTTAGGCTTTTGCAGACTACTTGTGAATTTGTAGCAATTAACGAAGAAAAAAACATTACAGATAGTTACAAAATTCATTTTCTATCTAAATTTGATATTATTATCATTTTATAACTATATATCAACAGTTTCCTTTCCTCCTGGTAAATCTTGTTACGTTTTGGGTTGCAGACATAGTATAAAAATATTTTCAACTGTTTTAAATATAGTCTATTTTCATATATTCTATTCGGTATCTTTCTCTACTATATTTTATAAAGCAGTGAAACCATCAACAGTACTGGAACAAAAGCGAAGAATTTTATACATTTAAAGAATCAATCTAGGTGCACAATTTTGAAAGGTATTTTTATGAATAATAAAGCAATAAAATACTTTAGTTTTAAAAGTTTAAAGCTATTTCTTCAAATTAATCACTCTAATATAGTCGAACTCTGATTTTTCAGGCTCAACGCAGACTCTTAACATGCGTGGTGGCGACAATATATATGTGACCGGATCTTCGGACGAAGACGACAGGATGCTTAGGCCGTTCGATGAATGTAGTTCCGATACAACGGCGCCTTATTCTATTATTACGCCCGTTGTGCTCAAAAAGTGGGCCGCGGCTAGCAGGTAAACGTAATATCACATCGAAATATCTAGAATTTATTGAAGTACGTCTTGTTCAGTTTTGCACTTCGTAGTTTCAAAATTTTTATATGGTGCGATTTCTTTTTATGGCATAGGTTCTAAGCACAAAAAATGAACATTAGTACAGAACGAATGCTGAAAATTATTCATTTTTAATCATAAATCCCCAACAGATTAATCATAATTTTCTAAAAATCATCATTTTGTTAATTTTTAAATGTTTATTATTATCTTTGATATATTATCCATCCCACACTATCATAATATCGTATAAAAAATCGTAAAAAATACAAAATATGGAAATAAACATTAAATCAATTATGCTGAAACGAAACTTAACAATTATGCTGAACTGCTCTTTAACAGCAACAAAACAAGATATACGCTATCAATTCTTATGCTATAAACACTTTACTCAAACGGTAACAGACATGCTCAAGAATTCAGAAACTCGGTTCCCCAAAGGCTTTTCTTATTCCTTTTTTCTTCTGAAATTTCACGTCAAGAGAAAGTGAGAACAATGTTTGAAGTGCGAGATAATATCGGCAAAGATTGCAAATTAACTTAAGATTTGGGCGTGATTAATTAACTCATTGGTAGAACAAACACTGCAACCATGTTGCCGCCTCACGCTGTTGCCAAAGAAAAGAAAGAAAATTATATAATGGAAGGCAAACAAAATTAAAGATCTTTGCCCATTCTGGAAGGACATAAAAGAAAGTTCTTTTAACGAAAGATGATAGCTACTTTGTAACTTAAGAAGCTATAAGACAGGATATAAAATTGTTTAAGTGGATTCAAGGATATTATATAGCATCTGGTGATTTTCATGCTGGAACTTAGTTATTAGAGCTGCGCATATTGCCGGAAAAATAGATTCTGTTTTATTTAAATTTTGTTGAAACTGAAGGCTTAACTGGAATGTTCTGATAAATAATTAAAGGTTCTATTACATTACTCATTTTTCATTATTTTTCAAGAAAAGGGATCTTTGATTGAGCTTTCCCGACTGGACAGAGAATAAACGAATTTTGTTACAAGGTTTAATATGTAGTCTGATTTTAATGAGTTAGTGGAAGTGACAAAAATTTTGTGATAACTAGATGAGCCTATTTTGATAAATGAGAAGACGAACGTATATCAACGTGAAGCAGATTTTCCTGCGTTTCATTTCTTCGTGAGAAGCAATTAAAGATTGATCACTGATGGAAAGTTGATAAAATATGATCCCAGTTCAGCATAACCGTTTTTTATTTCAGCCGCATTATTTATCTGTATCCCCTTTTCCTATATTTTCTATTTCTCAACAAATAATGAGATAGATGCTGCTCATTTCCTATAATCCATGTTGAAATTATAATAAATGGGCTGCCTAATCGGGTAACTAAAACAGAATCTCTGCCGTTGGGAAGAAAAATATCTTGCAACAATGCAAAGAATTCATTTGCCAATCATCTTCCCTCGTAGTGACAGAAATCATAAGATCATGAAATAAATAATAAAGTACATCATATTCAACCTTTAATTACATTTTATCATTGTCTTCCAATGCATGAACTCAATGCCAGATTAACTAGGCTCCACATTGGTCACACTCACTTAACTCATAATCATCTTTTATTCAGTGGTCGAGATCCTTCCTGCTCGCAGTGCGAAGTGATTTTAACAGTTTTTCATCTTTTAATAGAATCTGTTGATTGTAGCCTTCATCGCATACGCTTTTTTTTCAATTCCTACTATTAGGTCACACTCTCTCTTCATATATTTATAAATCTTGTTCAAATTTTTAATCGTCAATAAAATACTTGTTATTCCTCCACTCAAACTTGAATACTCTTCTTAAACTTGTAATAGATGACACTTGATGTTAATACGGTTTTTTTATTCAAATATTAATTAATTAATTAAAATTTTCCAGTAATATATTTGACCGCCAAGTTCGCCAAATCCATCTCCGCGTTTACCACCAAATCCGTTGCCAAGTAACTAAATTGATGCCAAGTTTGTCGCAAAGCTTTGGGATTACTGACGCTATACCCAATGATAAATAATATAAGATATATATAAATAATATAAGAAAATAAATAGGAATTGAATTTTTTAAAATTATATTTTACTTGTTTAATTCATCATCCCTTGACAAGCGAATGCTAGTGAGGGAGCATCTCCACAAAATCCATTTTAAATGTTCAAAAGTAATTTTTCACCATTTTATTTAAAATTTTAATTTTGTTATTTTTACTTAATTTACAGTCCCATAGAGGCATTTCGCATTTGAGGAGAGAAGCCTCTGGCGTGGTGGTTGGTTCTCACCACTTTGTTGCATACACAAAAAGTATCCAAGAGTTCGGCTCCTGCCATCGATGTTGGAGCGCATTTCCCAAGAGAAAGGTTGTGCCCGGACCGATGATGGTCCTTAGGCCTCGACCACATTTCCCATCAATATTGCTGTTGAAGGGTCTGGGCATTTTGATATGCTTTCAGCCAGGTTCAGGAAAACCAGTTTAAGAGATATTGCTTTATAACTTTATCAGAATCTTCATCTTACAGAATATTAATCAAAATTAAACAATAACTCTCAACCCATATGTCAGCCGCGGTATAATCAAGTATAGGAATTGCGCCATTAAATCCCTCATTCCAATACAATGCAATCCATCCAACAAATGAATTCGTCAGAGTCAAAACATATTGCCAAGGGAAAACTGAATGTGCTAAGTAACTGCAAAGATAGCAAATTGTGGAATGCCTGCATAAAAATTGCCAGGTGCCATTAGATTAAGGTTTACAATACACTACAATTCGGCAATGAAATAGTGATCTAATTAAAATTGTATTCCCATACTCACATTATGTAAATTTAATCAGAAGTCCTCATTTATATATTAAAAATTTATAGCTACTAAATAACCTGTACTTTCACCTTGTGATAAAATAGAAAAAATAAACTTGTTTGTTTTATATTTTGTAATTAAAAATAGTAAATTTTAATTTTTAAAAGTTTATCTTTTCTAATTAATAGAATATAAATGGAAAATGACACTTAGCGGAAATTCTGCGAATAGCTTTTGTGTTGCAGATGAATAAATATCAATAATTTGAAGCCAATGGCAAAAAAAAAAAGATTAAATTTGAATCACTAAATTTATACGAGTTTATTGATATTGTGAAATCTCAGAAATAAAAAAGAAATCAAGAATAAAAAGAAAATGATTCTAATTTCTAATCTGGAATATCATAGCATAGTAAATATACTTGAGTCACTCCTATCCATTCGAAAGCATGAGATTAAACTGAATAATCAGAATGCTACGACTGAGCATTCTGATTATCTAAATCTCCGAATCTAAATGCTGCATATTATTATTCACAAGCCCTCCGAAAGGAAGCTTTTACCATCATCGGCAAGAGGTTATTCGATCCCACATGATTACTAAACCCATCAGGATGGCGAGAACCAATCACATGAACTGGAAGTTCCTCCTCCTCCATTGAGGCAATCTCACGATGGAATATCATAGTTATATTTTCGACTTGGTCAGACGTTTTTCTATAAATTAATAGCATCATCTATTGTATTCTAAACACAATTTTATTTTTGCATAGTCATATTAAAATTATTTAAAAATACACATTGATTATTTATGATATAGCAATTTTAACAAATTTTGTACAGGTTGTGCCAGAGAAACTTACTTATTTAATAAAGAAGTCTTGAACAGTGAGTTGGGTAGGTAAAGGGGTGATACGTGGCGCGACTAGAGGAGAAAGTCCCCAAGTTTGTTTCTCTTTCTAGTCGGTTGCCATCATGGTCTACTCTAGAGAACAGCGGGCCTCGCCGCTGAGAGCTTCTTTTTTAACGGTCGCTCACGTGTTGCTATGCAATGTGCCTTCCACGCTCGCTTTGAAGTTCTTCCTCACAGGCCCTTTCCTGGCTGTAATTCTATTATGTCGTGGGTTAACTCGTTTCGGGAGTGTTGCTAAACCCAGAAACGGACCACCAGAACTCCGGAAAATGTCGAAAGAGTGAGGCAGTCCGTTCTGCGTTCGGCTCACAAACATGCAGCTGCTCTGGGAATTTCTGACACCACTCTTCAACGAATTCTCCATCAAGACCTTCAATTTCATTCCTATGAATTGGCAGTTGTGCAAGAATTAACTGAACGCGATTTTGTTGGCTGTAAAAATACACATGAAATTCTGCTTGACAATCTGCCTGAAGACACGGTCGTTTTTTTCAGTGACGAGGCTCACTTTGAAATCTCTGGTTTATGTCGATCGACCACGGACAATAGCTCACCTCGAGAACAACATTCGCTATGCCATTGTCAACATACCGATTGATATGCTGCAAAGAGTGGACGCGATCTTCAAAAATCAACTTAGTCAATGTATACGCAATGGAGTTCGCCATTTAACTGATGTCATTTTTAAAACTGTATGAAAAAAAAATGCAATTTTGTATTCTCAAATAAAAAAAAAGAATTAGAACAATAACTGAAGCACTTATGTTTTTATTGACCTTTCAAATGAGTAAGTTTCTCTGGCCCACCCTGCATTTAGAACGAAGGACAAATTGCATGATTATAAAACTGGTATAACTGAAGTCTAATTCTGTTTAGAGTCTGAAAGAGGTATAAAAAGATTTTATGTGATAATATGCTTCCCAGTTATTGACGTAAATTATAAAAATTTCGAATAATATTTCATAAATTAAAAATTTGAAAATCAAAAAGCCTTCATATGCCATATTTGGTATGTTTAACTAAAAATGGCGTGTCAAAATTAAATTATTTATACATCCTGTAATGCATTTTAGATATATTTGTTACTCAAGATGCATCACACAATTCACAGATATATCTATTATATAAACATAATGTTGAAAAACGTCCACTAAAATACTGGTTACGATGGTCTCAGAAAAAAGCTGTACGTTATTTATTTTTTCAATATCCGTTGGATATTATGATTCCTTCCTTTCATATAACCGTAATTATTGGACATTCTGCAATAATTTTACTAACTCAGAGTGTTATGCATTTTATCCATTCAACTACATTGACTTTTTCTGCACAGAAATAATAAAGATAAGTAAGTTTGAATGCTGCATCACATTTATTATATTGCATTGATCAAACATTTCACAAGGTTTAATAAAAAGTCATTGACGTCAATATCGTTTGCAGTAAGCGATAAACAAACTGTGATACTTTAGACAAATGTTATGTAACAGATCCAAACGGCTTTACTTCATCGTCTTTTTATTTGTTTATTTTACAGTTAATTTTTTTTCATTTGTAAAAAATGGGGAAAAGAAACCTTTTCCAATATTTAAAACAACTAATATTTTCAAAAAAATATCTGTAGCAGCTTTTATTTCGTGATTCTAAAGAAAGTATTTTCTCCATAAAAGCGATGCAGTCTTACTGAAATAACTAATAATTTCTTCAAGAAAATTTTTATTTATCGAAGAAAAGAAGGGATTTCAACATTTCTGTTTCAAGAAATCCCTTAGGATTCGAACATTCTCTTGAATGTAAATCTATATCAACCATTGAATCTGGAAGGAATGTAGCTCAGAGTAGAGTTTATATCTTTTACAGCTACTTTAAGAAATCTTTTATTATTCTGATGAGCATAAAGAAAAGAAAGCGTCTCCAATACTAAACTGCTGCTTTTGGGCTTAATAAAAATACAACATACTTTCTATTATTATGCTTACTGGAGACATATGCGAAGTTATTCCCATTTTTATTTGGTATTTTCTTATCTGCTATTTATTAGTGATTGTAAATATTTATGAGATGTACACATTTGAATAGTTCCTAATGAAAGTTGGTGTCTTTTTACTATTTTTATTTAAATGCCTCTAACTAGTCTTGAAATTTTTTTATGCAAATCCATGTTAGTCGTATGAAGTGACAAAGAAAATTTTTGTCAATTTATGAAATGTAAATTTCAATATTTACCAGCTGATAATTCATCAGCATCTATCTAGAGACCTGTAACAGAAACTTTTTGCTAAATATATGTTTTTCATACTATTTGTGAATAAAATTCGAGTCTATTTATTCGTAGTTTCGATTTCTTTTTGACACCCAAATGATTGCCATTTCAGTTTTATTTTTTTAAAAGAGGAAAAACTAAACTAAATTTCAAATTTAATTAAAATTACATATAAATTTAATCAAGTATGGCTTTCATGCCTTTAAAATGCATTTAAAAGAAAACTGTGTAGATATTTCTTCCTTGAATAACAATGAAGTATTTCAATTCCCAATGTAACCTATTAAAAATTTCTATCTGAATAAGAAATTACACCAGTTGAAATAATGTGACAATCAACTAATATGTTGAGTTTCTCATTTTATTTTTAAATGTTTCGTTAAGTGTAAAATGTTACTTTTATGTGTAATATTCTAAAATTTTCAATCTGTTTTCATTTTTTATTAATTTTTTTGTTTTATAGCATCTATATAAAAATTATTCTTTAATAAATTGGAGGCCTATGAATACAATTATTATCGAAATAACGTACTTTTCTACACACTTAACGCTTTTAATTTGAACTAGATAGAATTCCATGCAAACAATTTAATTGAATAATTATTTTTATAACTGAAAAAATCGTTTCATTTGAGTACATGTAGTACTTTGTCAATAAGTGGAACTGAGATTTGTTCAGTAAATGAAATTTACGATGTTTCAAGTATGGGGAAAATATATATCATTTTACTTTCTTGGTGCTAAAAAGACATTTTAAAAAATTGGAAAACATTTTCAAAATAGCTTATTACTTCAAAAATTCCTATAAATTTAGGATATTTATTTACAACTTTGGGTGAAGACTGAAAATCTCTGTTAAAATGTCTGTATTCTTTTATCATATTTTAAATTCATATAAGCTGCCATATTGTAAATTCATGTAATGCATTGTTCATTTAAAATTCGCATTATTTTTATAAAATTAAAAACTTACGGATGAAATTAATTTCCACTTTTATTAAAATCCTAGACAATCTAGATTTTCCAAAAACTACGAGTTGTTAAAACTCTTGAGGAAAAATATTTTCTTAGTCTTATTAAAAATAAAAATGTATGATGATAGAAATATTGTGTATATTAGAATGTTTTTATAAGATAATGATTTTATTTAAAAATAAATATTTCTTAAAAACTCTTATTGCCAACTGTTTAATACAGGGTGTCTGTCTCATCAAAATCGATCAAGATTTGAGCAGTTACATTCTTCCCTTGGTGTACTCAAAATTTTTTTAAAGAATTATACTTTTACGATCCATAGTTTTGAGGAAAAATATATGATGTTGTATTCAGCATATGCGGAAACAAATTTTTATTGATGGAAATTTAAACATAGATATTTGCAGACCACGATATTCACAATACCCATGCCGTAGAATGTTGTCAAGTTGTGATTTGAATTCGATTTAAGAGGCTGCATCTTGTAACTACCGTAATCTTCGGATGGGGATAATGCATTTTGTTTCTAAATATAATGATTTGCTCTTTATCTTCAATCTATAATAGCTTTACGAAGTGCTAGATGTGTGATCATTACTACCCATAACTCACCCTCTTCTTTGTATCATCCTCTGTAGATGGATGAATTTGTCGTTGCCGTCAGACACAAATTTTGCAATATCAACCGACCATACAATCTTCACGTTGCTGTATTGAGGACTAGAGCATTTTGATCATGTATTTCCTCGTACTTTTAATGGAAATGCCCGATTTATGATTTAAAAACTGAGATCAGGCACATTTCAGCTCTTCTGTATGTGATTGGCTGGATTTGGGAAATTCAATTCGTTGGATTGATTCCAAGTGTTTGATTTTATAGCTGCAACTATCTCCTGATCTGAAACTTTAGCAATTTTGTCTATCTAAAGGAATTTATATATTGAGATTTAATTACTACAAAAAGTTTTTTGGACTTTTTTGTTGATAACCTTAATGTATTGATAAATGCTGCAATGCTATAAGTTTATTTCATACTGGAGTAGAAAAATTTTCCGTATTTTCTTGTATATTTCAGTAACATTTATAAAGTAAAACTGCTGAAACTAAAAATTACATGTTATAACCATTGTTAATTAACTATCCATTAATTAACATTGTTAATTTTCAATTACTACTTCAGAAAAACATTCTATCTCGGAAACTTCTGGGCCGCTGTGGTCTGGTGGTAAAGTCTCGGCTCGTGAGCCATAGGATTTCAGATTCAAGATCCGATTCCACCACGTGTAAGGGGGGCCGTTGCATGATAAATCTACCAGGCCAAACACTCTCCCAATGGTGTGGCTCGGTGTGGAGAGGAGGGTACCAGCTCAGTTGTCGTCCTCGTCATCTGACCGTGGATTAGAATTACGAGATCTGTCCCAAAATAGCCCTAGTATTGCTTTAAAACGGGACGTCAATATAACTAAACAAAAAAACTCTTAATCTTCTGTGACGGATTTTTGACAGAATGAGAATAATAAATCATCATCTAAAAATAAATTTTAAAAATTTCTCATAATATTTAGATAAGCAAAAATATTTAACTTAATCCTTTTTTTTTCTTTCAGGAGAAAATCAGAAGAATCCCCGGCTAAACTCAAAGCTCAAGATTTCCAGGTTTGTAGAAGTTCGTAGATTACATTGAGTTCTATTAAAATATATATCATACGATATTTTATTTCTCATGCGACTTTTTATAGGTGTGCGTGACAGTGATAGAAGCTCGGCACTTGGCTGGTCTCAACATGGATCCCGTCGTCTGCGTCCAAGTTGGAGATCAGAAAAAATACACTAGTGTCAAGGAATCGACAAATTGTCCCTATTACAATGAGGTAGGATGTCATTTCAGAAAACTATTACGTGAACTATTTATGGGCATCGTTTGTTTTAGACATCATACGTAATCTTGGACATAATGATTATTTTCTGCAGTTGCCATAGAAACGATCTTAATCCAGACTATATTGGTAATTTCTCCTAAAAGATTATTCCACAATGGAGCAACTATCATGAATGTTTCGGACAAAAATACGATCAAAAATCACTATATATCTCTTACAGAAAATAGAACGAAAGCACGGTCTACAGTATAAGCTTTTATGGAGATTTTATGTCTGGTTCAATTCTTTAAACTGCTTATCATCAAAAAAAAAGGCATGTTATGTTTATATAGAACTTTGTGCAGTTTTAACCACTGACTATTTTAAAACAAATCATTCTGCACTCAAAATAGATTCTGTATAACCTTTGTCGTAAAGAAGTGAGATAGATTTTGTTTTTAAATCAGATCATTATCTAGGGCATTAATCCAGTTTTTAAAATTTATTTTCTTATTTTATAAATATTTAATTCAATTTCATTTTTTATAAAAAATGGCTGAATTCATCATGAAATCGTTGTTTAACTCAATTCATTACTCTGATCTTATAAAAGATTTGGTGCAAATCAATAATAAAAATGGATATTTCTGTATTTTTTTCAAATATCGATAACTTGATTTTGATTTAAAAAAATAAGTTATATTTTGTATAACATTGAGATCATTGATTTAAAAATAATAAAAAAATATTAAATGCAAAAAAATTTCTAGAAAAACAGAAAAATGTCTGGAGAACAAATATGGAGCAAAATT
>JAPMOQ010010504.1:0-13027 GCA_026543055.1 Argiope trifasciata | reverse complement strand
AGGGTTGCAGGTGTCCCATCAGAATATTCTATTATTTCATTGTATAACGCCTGAGCCATACCAATAGCTCCTCCTGGGAAGTATGGATTGTAATACTGTCCCTCTGCAAGTTCCACTCCAGCAGGTGGGTCACAATATCCAGTCAGCAGAGAAAAGACATAATCCTTTAAAAAACGAAAAACAATACTTTAGTGGGGGTGTAATCACGGAATTATTTTAACTGCTTACTTTCTCTCATCTATATTTTTCCAGCTTTAAAGCAAATTTTATAAGATTCTCTATATTCAATTATGTTATTATTTACTTCAGTTAACTGACAAATTCAAAAAAATAAAATAGAAAAAAGATAGATTCTCATATATTTTAATTTAGAAATACTGACCCATCATCTATATAGTTTAAATCAGTTTCTATTAGACATTTTGTCTACACTCTAGTCAGTTTTGAAAAGTAACAAGTAATTTAGCTTCACCTATTCTATTACACACATGTCCATAAATTACGGATAATTCAGAGTCACATGGGAATCAAATTCTAAAATACATTTATCACTCATGAAATGATTTTGCACTTTTCTTCAAAATTCGCATGCAAATTGCAGAAAACCACCAGTTCACACCGACAGTATATCACAATGATGAGAGTGATGTATAAGGAATACAAAGAAGTAAAATTGTTTGCAAGCACTTCATAAGCCTTTCAGTGCAATAACTGTGTAGTTAATACACAAAGGACATATTTCGATTATTTTTTACGAAGTTTAAATATCGAAGAGCATTGCTGAAAGAAAAGTCTAATATCCCCCAAAATAAGATCGATAATTTGATACTCAGCATGTTTCCTTCTCTCTTTTTTTTCTTCTTTGTAATTTACTCCAGGAAGAAAAAAAAATAATGACATTGAACTTACAGCTTCGTTTTTGCAAATCAAGAGGTTTTACAAATGAGTCACATTAGTTTGCTTCTAGTTCTTTTCTTAAATGTACATTATCCTTAATTTATTGATATGAGTGTAAATAAATTCATTTATACATTTAATTGCTTTTGAGTTATTATATTAAATACTTTTGTTCCAACTTAAAATAAGTGTAAGCTTATGTTTTTCTCAATCCCCCCCCCCTTTTTCGAATTTGGCAGAATAAGTAGAATATCGGAATATACAGAAGTGTTGACAAATGGAAATAAAAGCAATGAAAACTCATTGATAGAAAAAAACATCAGTATAACTTTTAAATAACTGAACCTAAGTTATATAATTAAAAAAATTACCAAATAAAAAGAATGTATAAATATTTTAAATACATTATTATTCATTTTATTTATCAATGTCTTCAGCATTAAAGAAAAACTTGTTCACTACATAATTCTGCAAAAATTATTGTAATCATCAGATACAGATATTTTCTTATGAAACTGTTCTAAGAAAAGTTAATCTTCCAAAAATAAAACTTTAATACAAAACAACTGATTAGCTTTGAAATTTAGTATATTTTTAAAAAAATTGGTGCTACCTTTAAAAGTATGTTTAAAGAATTCTTAATAATTTTATTTCCAACAATAAGATTTGTTACAAAAAAATGTTGAAACTTGAGAAGTATATTGTTTATTTTAAAACAATTCAAAATATAATGTTCACTCACTTCTCCACCATGTCTGGCACTAGTAATAAGACTAAGATCTGGTGGGTATGCACCATTATTTGCAGCACGGGCTTGTTCTTCATTCTCATAGGGACTGGGGAAAGAATCAAACAGCTTGCCAGGCCTCTTGAACATCTGACCTTCATCATCAGGTCCATCAAGAACCATTATCTATAAAATATGTGCATTAATAAAATATCTTATAATCAGACATATGCTTATATTATAATAATTTTTATGCAGAAAATTATGATGTAGAAAAAATTAAGCATAAGATTTCTTTAATTTCAACAAACATTCTGAAATATAGTAAACTAAACCCAAAATTTAAAGATATAGTTTTCCAAATATTAAATTAAACAGAAGAAAAATAATCACTTTTCAGGGGTTCATTATGAAATACAGAATTGCCATTATTAAAAATAAAGTAAAATTTTCATTTAAGAATTAAGTATTTTGATGAATAGAACACTTTTTACTTCTTCAGCTTCTGCTTTTGCTTCTTCCTCTGTGTGAGATACATTTACTAATTCACGATAACGTACATATCGCATACTATGGCATGCTGCACAAACTTGCTTGTATACTTCATAACCTCGCCGTATACTGAAAAAAAAAAAAGTTAAGTATAAGAAACCAATATTCTTAGTTGATTAATTTCAGTATAAAAAATTGCTTTAATGAAAATCTGCACCAAATCATGAATGCAAATATTTCTAAAATGTAATCAATCTTTAGATTGAAAGCAAGAGGAAATATAAGGAAATTTCTATACTGAGGATGTTGTAAAAGAGTAGAAAATGCTTTCCTCTCTTTTGAAATAATTGTAAGGTAATGTCAACAGGTTCCCATGAATGCTAATAGAAATACTATCTCTGTCTCTTCAAACTAGCAATCAAATTATCCATTATAACTGAGTAAAATGATCAGATAAATACGGATAGTGAGATCTTAATTACCTACTGGTACAGTTTATAAGTGACAAAAATTCTACCGGAATTTTATTTGTATCACTAACATTGCGAAAAAGAATAAAAACTATTCTACAACTGAAGCTTTCTACATATGAATAAATGGTAAAAATGTTGTTTAAATAATACTAATTTGTAATTTCATCATTAAACAAAAAAATTTCTGCAAATTTTAAATGTTCTGTAAATTTTAACTTAACAGGAAATTTTTCTTCTTTCCTCCAAATTCAAACTCATATAATCCAATCAATACTATCATATTTTGTGAATATTAACAAAAAGTATACCTTGCATGATCAAATGAACTAATGAGTCCATTATGACTCCAAGGATGCT
Source organism: Argiope trifasciata (assembly GCA_026543055.1). Lineage (NCBI taxonomy): Eukaryota > Metazoa > Arthropoda > Arachnida > Araneae > Araneidae > Argiope > Argiope trifasciata. Next base: position 10,081 of record JAPMOQ010010504.1, on the reverse strand, counting down.
TTGGAGGATGAACAACAAGTTCTCCTGCAGAGATAGTCACAGTCTCATGGATTGCTAAAGCTAAGCCTGCAGCCCCAGTTAAAGCTAAACCTGTATATGCCAATACCTAAAGAATACCATAAATAATATACAACATAAATCATATATAAATCAACAATCATTGAGAATTAACTGAGTATAATTTCAAAAATACTTGGAAAAATGATTGACAAAAATAGGACTCTAAATTAATATTTTTGTCAAACCATAATTAAATATGCAGTTTTGCATGGGTGGGGGAGGGGGAACCGATGCTTTGCTGCCTTGGAAGATCTAATATGAGAATTATTCAAAATTTAAATTGTCATCTTATTTAATAAGGAATGATAGAATGATTTATTTTCTTATATACAGTGAATAGATTCAATGAAATTGAATGATATATAAAGGAGAAGTATAAATTATATTTATTTTTGTACTTTATTATTCAAATGCTTTAAGGCAGACAACAATTGTTTTTTTCTGTCTTCAGCAAAAATGAAACAAATTTTTTGACTGACTGACAAGTGATCATGCAATATACAGCTGACCATGAGAAAAACATGAATTGCCTAGATTCAACCTGCATACTTGATTGGCCTTGTACCTTGTTGATGGTCATTGAGAATGCAAGTTGAATGGGAAGCAGCAGTTAATAAAAAGGCAAGTTGGTGGGAATAATGGGAATGCTTGGAATGAATATATCTCCTGCATTCGATTTTTGATCAAAAATAGTTGCCTCAATTCTTGCTGTGTGCTGATCTTCTGATTTTGATGCATATGATCAGTCAGCACATAAACGTTGTCTTTCAATTCTTGCCACATGTTGATTTTGAGATTTTGAAGCACATGGATTTTTCAATTCATAAACAATCTGCTTCACCGCTGACTTACAGTTCCTCCTTTGTTTGAAAAGCTCAAATTAGTTTTTCTACACGCTGCAGTGATAAATCTATAAAATGACAAACATTTAGGAGGCATATTTGTTTGATGAAGCAATCAACAAGATATATGCTTGTATAATTGAAATATCATTTATCGGTTAACTAAATAAATAGAAAAATCACTGTTTCCACTGGAAAATTTCCTTTGCATATGACTGACATCAATAATAATAATTCTATTTTGTATGAGTGAATTAAACTGAATAGTGAGTGTGTGTTTTGCCACAGCACATTGAATGACAATAACTTGTGTAGATGATTATTCATTAATGAAAAGTTAAAAAAATTAGAGCTTGAACTAAATATTTTTCATTTCAATTCCCTCACATTGATAATAATAATTTTCTTTGACATAAGTGATTAACTCCTAATAACATGCACTGTTTACTTTTTGTTATTTGTCAATTTAAAAATAAAGTTGAAAATAGAAATGTGTGTAATGATTTTTTTTTTTAATTTTATTACATTCAAAATAAATGTTAATAATTGTACTATATCTATAAACTTTGTGCATGCAAGCAATAAGTTAGGCTAAGTTTTATTGCAATTTGTAGAACAGTGCGACAACAAATAAAATAGGAACAAACAAAAAAATTATTTTCCTATATTAGATTTCTATCCTATGAAAATTAAGGTGAAAAAAAATTGCATAATCCTTAGCTTTATTTGGTAATTAAATCACACATAATGAAATTTATATAAAGATTAAATTTTCAAAAAATTTACTCAAAAAAAATAGAGTAGCATTACACAGCAGCTCAGAATTGTGATACCTTTATTCTATGAGTAAAGTAATTTATAAGAGCAAAATAAACCCTAAAAAGTCTGCAGTTTGTTTAGTAATTATTTTAATTTAATAAAAGATAATGGTTAAATTTAAATCTATTAGCCCTAAAATGAAATATAGTCTTCCTAATAAATTCATTTTTAAAAAATATATATGTAATCATCGTTTCAATAAATGCTTGAACAATTTTTTTAAAAATTTAACTTTGCTTTATTTTATCCCAAGAAGCATAATTTGTACAAGAAACAAATGAATATAAAAAATGCGTCAGTCTACATAACACCTTAAGAACAGAAGAGATCGACAATGAAATTTTAAAAGGGATTTCTTTGGCACAAGCAGACAGGAATGACAATCTTAGGTATTTTTAAAAACACTGTAAGCATTAGGGATTTTTATAATTTCATTTACAGCATGAGAGAAAGTTAAAGTCATTAGTTCTCTAGAACACATACTAGAAATTTAATAAAAAGTGGGAAATAGATCATGAAATAAGAGAGCATTTTAGAATGCCAGTTAGTTCTAAAGCATATGCTAAATATTAAATAAAAAGTGAAAACTGGATCAGGAATAAGAACACATTTTAGAATGAAGTTAGTTCTAGAGAACAGACTAAAAATTAAATACAAATAAACTGGATCAAGAATAATAGAGCATTTTAGAATGGTTACTATTGGCTAAATTAAGATAAAAATTAGGAAATCAATTTGGATTTAAAAAACAATTAAAAGATAAAATTACAAATATATAAAAGATACTCTGTTTCCAAATAAAAGTAATAAAATTTTGACTTGTAGGGATTAATACAAAAAGTTATCTCTATTCTTCAATTAAACTTTTTTCAATTTATAAAAGAATTATAATATACAGGCTTTGATATGACATCTCTTAACTTGAATATCAACTGTATTGTGGAAATAAATAAAATAATATACAGATTACAAAGACATTAAAAAAATATATGTTATTCTTACCTTTTTTGTACTGTTTGTAAACTTAGGGAAGCTTGAAAACTGAAATTAATAAGGAAAAGTAAAATTAATCTAACAAATGTAAACTTTAATATTAAAAATAATCATAATATTGAGCAGTATTATAGTTGAAAAGCAAGCATAGCATTAAATTAGCTCAACCAGATTTTATGTCATTAAAAATATAATTTTAACCTTTCTTATAGAACAGCGGAATGACAAGTTCAAACCTGATATAATTATTGTGACATTAAATTCTTTTTACAAGCAAGTTCCTTATTATGCAATAGTCCTTACCTGTTTCGAGCAACAACAAATTACCCGTTTTAAGCTCTATTTTTTTATTCACTAAATGTTACAACCGATATTCCCATCATCATGCAAAGAAGGATTTAAAGTTTTAACTTTATTTTTGGGATTTTTGAAATTAAACTCTCATAAAATTGTACAGTTTAATTAAAAATACCAGCTTCTTTTTTTATATCAAAATTAATTTTAAAAGTATAATGAATTTCTTTTTTTAAAAATCCAATAACGAAAAATAAATAAGATATGTAAAACACAGGTTTAAAAGAAGGTAAGTTAATAACAGCAAAAGAAAATTTTAAATTATATATTTTATGAAACTTGCTGTTTCTTCAGTAAAAATATTTTTAATCACCAAATTTCGATAGATATATTATTTTAGAAGCTTTATGCTAGAATGTTCATTTTACTATAAATTTCCTGTTTCCAGTGATCTCCCCCAAAATTTATAAAAATAGATAAATATATTCTGTATTTTTTTATTTTTTAACAAACTTAATTTCTAACCTAAACTACAACATTATAAAATTTTTCTTCATATTAATAAATACATTTTAAATATTAACCGTTGACAGATCCTAGTCAGAATTGAGAATACATATTACTTGCTTTCCTGAAAAAAGTATTGCCAATAATAATTTAAATTAACAGAAATTTAATGCAACTGTTTTGGACATTTTTTTTTTAATTTGCATTCTGAAACAAATATATATATATGCAACATCAGTTATAATTTTTATGAAAATTTTTTAACATTCTTTCAGAATTCTAATATGTTCATAGTATAATTATGTTGCAATTTACAAGGAATTTAATAATCACTCAGAATTCTCGTGCATTTTTATATTCTTGCTATACAATAGGTTTAAAATATTTTTAAAAAATGGATTAATTACAGAAAAAAAATCTTATAATAATTTATATATATATAAATTTTGCATGAGAAAATTGTTATAATAATTTCTATAATATATTACTCTATAATATTTTTAGAAGCAATTGTAGAAAAACTTCTAAATTTGGCTTAACTTTTAATTAAAGTTTCTAAATATTCTGTTAAAATTTTTACCATCAAAAGTATATATATATATATATATATATATATCAAGGTTAGTAATTTTTGGTCATACAGTCTAGTCTGTGGAATAACAATACTCAAACCCATAATTATCTTCATTATAAGAAAAGATTAAAACTCATTATATATATATATATATATATATGAATTACAACATTACAAATACAAATTCAAGTAGGACTTGCTACTTGATAGTTTTTTGCCAAACGCATCCAAATTGTGCTAATTATCTAAAAACCTATCAAAAGTTTGTCAGTTTGAATAGCTACCAGATGTGATGACAAATGGCTTCTAGAGTTGCAATAAAGAATCATCACAATTACTTTTGTGAGAAATCCCCCCCCCCCAAACTTTGGTGATCTACATTAATCTTCAAACTAGACAATTGAGAATTTGTATTCCATCAAATCTATCTCGCATACTTTGTATGGTGTATTTTTTTTCTTTAATAATAACGGTTAATCTGGATTTTATATCTAATGCTTTATTTTTAAAAAGGGAATTGCAGAAGAATTAGCCAGCAATTATTTGCTGAAGACACAAAATTTCATGAATAACTTGCAATCACATTCAAACCCTTGACCATCAAACAATTTGTCGAAGCTCAAATGCTGAAAGGTTCACTTATTAATAAAATTTATTTATGTTAGCTAATAACATGAAGTTTATACATAAATACTAAAAGCATTTAGTCATTTCTGTAAGTCTGAACAATTACTAAAATTTGGAAACAATTTTTTTTTTTGTGTATATATAATACAGTAGTACAATATGGTTTAGGACTTAGTATTACCGCAACATACAGGCTATTTTGCAGTGAGCTTGCACTTTCTACTACCCATATAAACCGACACTAGACTCTTCAGAAATCTAAGTCACACTAATATGAGGACATTTGGAAATGGTTTATATGAGATATTCTTTTTGTATACTATAATTTTAAACTTGCGATCTTTTGACCTAGAAATTAAGACTAGCACTTGACCTTGCTTCTTTAATGTCTAAAGGCATTAATAAAGCTTCTGGAAAAGTTTTATTTGAATATGAAAACACTTGTACCTTACATATTCAGTATATGCTCTGTGTACAAAGAAACAAAAACAAAAAATATGCTGTTTTACAGCAGGAAGAAAACTATTGTAGATGAATTTCAATTGATTGAATAAAATTATTTAAAAAAAAACCATTAAACATAAACTACACAAACCAAATCCACATTACAATTACTCAAAGCTATTTTCTTGCAATTTATATCTATATTTCAAAATTCTAACAGTTAAATTTTCCAAAACTTCAAGATTTATTTACATATTATATGTTTAACAGATCAATAAACAAACAATCCATGCATAGTCAAAATAATGCATTTCTTCATTAAGTCACATACAAATTTTATATGAATAATCAAAAGGTAGAATTTGAATAATTCTCTGTTTGCATTAGAAGTTGTTTATTTCTTAAAGGGAAACCAATGGTATTGATCGGATTTCCAATTTCCAAAAGACTTGCACTTATATAATACGTATTTTCAATCGGTTATGGAATTGTTTATGTAAGTACTGAATTTTTTTTAATGTTTGTTTGTTTCTTCAGAGAAATAACGTATTGCGTATCTTAAAATAAACCTTTTTACAATGCCAAATGATTACATAACAACCTTGCGAAAAAGACCTCTTAAATAACCTTAAAAAATGTACATAACTTCTACATAAGAAATAAACAATCAAAAATTTTTATACAATAATTAAATATCAGATTAAATCAGTTCAAAGGAAAACACTAATTCTGCCGACCGCAAGGTCAAACACTCGTTAAAGGTATTAAAGGTTCAAGTAAGTTTCAATCGAACATTATAAAAAGCGAAACATCTTACCTTGCGGGAAGGATAAGAATTATGCAGACGAATAAAGTCATTTCGTAGTAATTTGCCTACTACTGCAGCCATGATTGCACACCACACTCAAGTTTTATAAATATTTCGTTTCGTATCTACAGCAATAGAGCAGGCCACAGAGCAGACAGGATAAATGGATGTACTGTTGACGACAGCCCAAATCCACTATATCTTGACCAATCAAAGGGAATATCTAAAGAGCAAAAAGACATATCACGTGATACAGGTATTCTCCAAACTTTATCACAATGATCACCAATTAAAAAAGAATAAACTAAGCATAATATCTTCTTCATATATGTGAATTTTCATTAAATATTCTATTTAGTTGCTTATCTTCCATTATAGCTACAGAACTTGATCAGTATGGAATGAAATTCTCGATTTTCCTTAATTACGAGCATTTCTTATTAGTTATTTAAATAAATAAGTCATCAAAAATGTAGATTAACTCATTATAAAATAAAATGAAATCAAAAATAGCCATTTACTTTAACTTATTTTCTTCTGAACTGAGAAAAATGTGCGAACATTATTTAACATACATTGTAAGCTGGCATTTTTATTTTTGCATTTTGTTCTGTGTTGCATGGAATGCAGATTTCCTAGTAATAAAAATTTCAGATTAACTTTCCGTCAATTCCAATTCATAATCCATATTTAGAACGAACCACAATCTAGAGATCGGGCTCCTCCCATTCCACTCTCGTATCTTTTCACAATTTTAGAAATTATTAATGGCTTGCAAAAAATTGTTACATTTTTTTTTTTTTTGAAATCATTTTCAATAAACACCGGGAAAAACGTCGTTATTAAAAATAGTAAATATACTAATTAATATACTATACTAATAATAATAGCCATTATATAAGCAAAACCACTTTGTGGCATTGTAGATAAATATTTTTGTATTAAATCTTGCTGATCTGCTATTGGTGACATCACGTGTGTAAACCAATCAAAAGCACATGTTTCATTTTCTCAGTCGTTTCTCATTGGAGTGAGGTAGAAATACGTCCTGGCTTTAAGCTTTATGAAGTAAATGTAAACATTTGAAAAAAAATGAAAGTAGATCATCGTGATGTAGACGTGTCTTCGGTTTTGAAATTATTACTGAAATGAATTTCGTTCTTTGCTCACATTTAGATTCTAGAGAAAAAAATTTCCTTTAAAACAATGCTTTTGATTTAAATATACAAATGTATAGAGCTTTTTGTATCATGATATGTTCCATTTCAGGAACAGTAGCACATTTCAATAATTCGACAGTGCATGTTAACACTGCTGAAAAAAATGTGACAGCACAGATTCAAAATATAACATTATCGGAACACAATACGGTATCCAAAATTTCTACTGCGACTCAAAGATTATCTATAGTAGAACGACAAACAGAGAAAACACCAGCACCTCATTTATTGTTAAAAATTCATCGGACGATAACCAGATCTAAAGATGCTGTATGGGCTACTATCACATTGACTTTCATATGTGTACTGTTACTTGTTGCTGTTGCTCAATCACGAATGTGGAAGGATTATCGAGGTCCAGAAACACAAGGTGTGCCTTTACCAAATTTCAACGAACGAGTTCTTTTTAGAGGTAAATGTTTCATTTCTGTTTTCAGTAGAAAACTTACTTTGGTAATAATTCCAAGTTGTGATTTGTCTTTATCGATCTCAATTAATGTTATAACAAATTATTTTCATTGGTTAGAAATTCAGATGAAAAAAATGAATTTTTAAAAATTTAGTTAAATTTTTCCCCTTAAATACTAGGAAAATTTCAGAATATTTCCAATTCTTTTGAAAAACTAATTCATTATATAAAAAACTAGTTCACTGCCATGCGAGGCATAAAGACTTGAATGTTAATATATCTTCTGATAGTCTTCCCAAAATTTAATATGCAAAAATAATAAACAGACTGCCTATTCTCTTTTCTTTTACCAATCATATTCCAGTATTTTTAGGAAAATTTCATGTTGTTGGTTCTGAATCAGACATTGATTTTTGAACTGAAAGAGGAAATTAAATATCTGTATTAATATATATTTAGCACTAAATTTGAATTGAAACTGTCACATGCATCAATCAATGATCAATACAATAATCATGTATCATTTGAAATGAAGAAATTTAAAACCAAAATAGATCAGTAATGATGCTAAACAAAAAATAGAATATACAATTATGTTTATGCAGTCAAAAAAATTAAATTATTTGGTTCCATTGTTTTATGGCAAAGCACAGATGTGATTTCATTGAATATATAACTTGCCTGCTTTAATACCTTTGTTTCAATTTGATTTCCTCATTCTTTTATAATCTGATCCAATTATAGGGAAAATTGTCTGTTTAAAACTGTGTCATCCCTAGTTCTAACATACATTTTCTTGAAACTTTTATAAACATTCACATCTATCTTTATTGATGTAACTACCTGAAAAGTTTGTAATAAATGAGTAAAACCAAGCAGAAAATTAAATATCAGTCAAACGTGCAGAAATTAAAAAAAAACTTTAATAAGTTACTAATTAAAAGACATTTAAAAATGGATACTTTAAAGTTTTCTTGAATTTGTTTGGGAATCAATTTGCAAATATTTTAGGAGCAGTCAATGAATTGTTCCATTATACTGTTTTGTGCAAAGTAGTGAAATAATTATATTTCTGTCATCTAAGTACAAGTATTAATATTTGTTGCACCTAAAATCAACATTTCCTGTATAAGTCATTTCATTCATTTCCAGTGATATATGCATACCTAATATCATATTAACAAATCTAACATGTTATATTGTTTCAGTTTAGAAACGAGCATATTTAGAGTTGCTGAGTTTCTGCATGACATTTAGATATTTTTTCTTAAGTTTAGCAAAATGAACAAATAAGATTGTGCATACATATTATTGGTGCACATAGTCAGTAGATCAGCATTATGTCTTGGTGCTTTTGTCAATTAATCATTAGTTATAATAAGAATGACAACTTAGGTAACTTTTTTTTAAAATTCCTAGCATGCATTTAATATATATTCTACTACACCAATATCAGATTTCTTACTGAATTGTGTGCAAAAAGCCAACAATTATACAAGCTTTTTTTTTTATTTTAAATTCAGACATTACCCTCACCCCCTTCTTTTTTATGTGAATTCCAAACATTGCTTTGGCAGGTTAAAATTCTATTGAATAATTTTCTTTGTAGAAGAACTATTGTTATTATTTTGTATTCACTCTCATTATTTAAATCAGAATTTGTTGTACCTTCTTTGATGAAGGAATATCAGGCAATGATATAAAAAATGGTTTAAAAATATTCTATCTTTTGTATTTCAGAATTATAATAATTCCACTTTCTTTCTTATAATGATTAGACTATTCACATTCTCAAGACAAAAATTGTCATTGAAGGGAGTAACATTCTCTCTACACAGTTGGACCACAAAATTACAAACTTTCTGTTTGAAATTTTCCATGTTCAAAATGCTATACACAGTTTTTTTACTAATTTTTTTCTGAACTTCAGGTATTTCTAGATTTTAGGACTATAAATATTCATTAATTATTGATTTAAATAATGTCAGTTGAGATATGTATTCTAGCTCATATAATTACTGTTGTGCTATAATATAAACTCATTGGGCAACATATTTTTTTCCATCTTTTAAAAAATACATTAGTCAGAATTACTTAATCTTCTCTAAAATACAAACTAGATATATTTATATTCTTTAATTTTTTACAGATTGCTATTCCAAATTGTATTAAAAATAAATTTTTTTTAAAAAATCCATGGGGATGGGGTTAGAACTATATTAAAAAATTCTAACTATTATTTTGATACATTGTTTACAGCTTATTTGTAATTGATTATATTAATATTATATTTGTAATTATTTTCCCATATTTCATTCAGTGTATAAAATATGATAATAAAAAAACTAAGAATTAAATGCATTTTAATTTTGGAATGATTTATTTAGTGTCTAACATGTAAAAATTATTGCAGTTACTGCTTTATATTAATATTTGATAATTGTAACTTTTTCTTAAGATAATATATTAAAATTGGTACTTGAG
>JAPMOQ010010494.1:0-25819 GCA_026543055.1 Argiope trifasciata | reverse complement strand
TTTATTTTATCATCCATTACCTTGTCTTCTTATGAGGACCCCCCCCCCTTCATAATTGAAAATGATTTCTCTCTTTTTTTTTTTCTCTTCGTATTTTTCTTCAGTAATCGTATTAACTTGATATTTATGTCATTTTGGAAAAAAAATTTAGAAAATGGGTCACCAATCATGCTGGGAAATAAAATTCCATGAAAAGCTTTGCTATTGTTCTTTTCTGGAAGGACATTTATTATTTTTTATGCATCAAACAAAATGTTGCTTAAAATATTTTTATAAAAATTTATTAAAACTCTGTTTATATTACAGTTGCATATAACTTCCTTTCTTTCATTAAAATGAATTGTTTAATAATAAACTTATGTCAGCATTATAATCTACGCAAAGAAAAGAAAAAAACACATTTATCAATGAAATGTATTACGATTGCTGAAAGAAAATCAATAAAAAGTTTATCCTTAGGGAAAAAGTCCTTTCTAATATCAACATATATATATTAATTATATTATTTTTTAATTCTTTAATTAAAGCTGCTTTAATTTCTTGGTTTTCTTTTTAAATCTAAATGAAAACAAATATTCCCTTCGCTTAAAATATTTTAATTCAAATAGTTTTTTTTCCTCTTGATTTAAGAATTATAAAGCTTTATAGAAAAAAAATTAAAGATAACTGATGGGAAGCAACGCCACTACTTTTTATCTGGCAGAGAAAAATAATATTTTATCATATATGGTTACAATTTTTTAAAAAAGTTCGAAGAAAATAATTGAAAAAAAAAATAATACGAATTTATCAAACACGCTTGCTTATCTGTTTGAAAAAAATTGTAAAATTCTTTCAAATTCTTGATTATATAATGAATGTGAATTTAAATATTATATTAATTGAAATTCAAAAATGTTTTTAATTCAGAATGTAATATGATGCTCTTAATGTACACTCATGAGGTCACAAACAAAATAAATTTTAAATTGCCACCAGTGAAATTGATAGAATTTGTTTTTAATATATTTTGAAGAACTTATTATGCAATTTCAATTTTCGATTTAGAAAAAGAAGCTGTTTAGCGTTAATTTTTGTTGAACTACTAGAATTAAATTGTTTAAGCATCTGGGATCTTTGCCTGCAGTTTCATGAATATTGTATTAATCTTTAGCACTCCAAAAAGTAATTCGATGCATATATATTTGCCGAAAAAGTGGACTTGTTTATTACACCAAAAATTCAATATATATATATATATAAATTATTTAAAGTTGAATTTTCCCAGAAAATTAATCTACATATTTTTACCACTCTTATGTATTTTTACCAGTCATAATTTAAGAAAATAATTAAATAAAACGACAAAATGATGCATTAAATGGTGCCCGAGAGGAGACATTGGAGTGCTAAGGGTTAAAACAAACAAGTAGCACATTTGTGGTGAGAATTTGTTATCACATTCATTTGGATGATTTCTTGAGATGGAGAATCACTGGCTGGCTTGAAACTGTTCGAACTCAAATTGCGGTGGCTTTTTGGTAACATGTGGCACCGAAAGTGTTATTCAGGTTGTGGAATCAATTCCAAACAAGTGGTAGTGTTACCATGAAGGCCACCACAGAGCGACGACACTTGCATAGGATGTTTGCATTAACCTCATGACTACATAAGCTGACAGCGACTTCTCAACTTGCTCGTGACCTTGCTGCTGCGTTTGGTATAAGAATTTTCAGGCTAATAGTATATAAAAGTCTAGTAGAGAGGGCACTTCGCGCTCTGTATCTTCTAATCGTATGTATCTCTTTCACAGCATCTAACAGGAAAACCCGGTTGTTGAGAATACATCAGTCTTGGACACAACTATAATAGAGGTGTATCCTTTTCAAAGATATGTCGAGATTTATTGCAAAGAGTGACTCGCATCAAATCTTCCAACTGGTGAGAACGAGGAGTTATCCCTCTTACGTAAAAGAAATCGACAGCCATTCTTAGATGACGATGGTATCCTTGTTTGGGGAAGCACAATGTTGGGCTGTCGTACACCATTGAACATTTTCGAACCGAATACTATCATCGCACATCCCTATAGAGATGAGGTCCTTGAAGCCTATATGAGGTTGTTCCGGGCTTCTATTGACCCGGACTTCATTTTCATGTATGAAAATGTGCGACAACATAGAGCTCAAATTGTTGATGATTTTCTTGAAGAGGATGTTCGTTATATAGATTGGCTCTCGAGGTCACCGGTTCAAAATCCTATTGAACGTTCTATTGTATGTAATGGACTAGGAAGAGCTATTGTATAACGAAAACTCCCTCCCAAAGCTTTCCAGGTTTTAAAAACTACTCTTTGAAGGATGGGCTTATTTGCTACAAACATTTATTGGCACCCTAATAAATAATAGAGAACTTGTTTCGAATCTTGTATACCAGTGTACGGAGGTCACACTCCGTATTAGACAGATTTTTCTCAAGATAAATGCTTTATTTATGATTCATGATCTCATACGTTTTGATATAACCTGTTTCTTAACTCACAATATAAATCTTTTTCATATTGTTAAGTTTCTATACTCTTCTTCACATTGTAATATATCTGTGTTTAATTTCGTGACAACACATTGAATAGTTCATCAGCTTTCAGATTTTTATGTTCATGATCTTAATTGTGGACACGAGTGTATGTAACTATTATGAAATTTTTATATTTGATATCACATTTCAAAAGAAATCATATATTTGTAATAGGATATTCACTTTGAGGGAGACTTTATTGATAAAATGTTTTTTTTTTTTCCTTTCGTTTCCCAGTTTTAGGTTAATATTTTTTATTCAATTAATTTTAATTGATGTTTCACAATAAAATCCTGTAATTTTTCCATTCTTTCAATATTTATAACGCAAATTATATAAATAATAATTTATTTCAAATTAAAAAAAATAATCACAAAATAATTGCTAGACATGTTTTCTTGTTGCTATTCAATAACATTTTATATTGAAGCAATTTAATGTGGAAAGTAACTTATTAAAAAGAGGGAAGTTATATAAAAGTTCTCTGTATTCATCGAGAAGATTGCTTAGTTCCTTCATTTGTATTTTGGATAATACTACAGTAAAAGCTCTATATTCGAGGGGTATATGTTCCATAAATATGCCGCGAATACAGAAACTGTGAATACGGAATGGTCATTTATATAGGGCAATAGGGGATACGTTCCTAGGTGACAAAATAAAAAATAAACAAATATGTAAAAAATCAATTTAATTGAAGTTTTTGAACATTTTGATTAATTGTCTTAAGGCTTTGGAAATGGTTTGAAGAATTTTGTAATTTTCTCTTGCTTGGCAGTTTTTAAAAGTTCATTCAATTCAGACTGATACGCAGCAGTTGCATTTGCAATTTGCCTTTTGAAAATAACACTTCGTTTCATAGACGGATCAATGTTCATAAAGAAATCGCAAAGCTCATTTGCCATTCTTAAACCTTCACTAAGACTTTTCAAATTAAATGTCCCGTTTCCAGTGCTTGTTGAAGCCTCTTCTTCAATGGGCTGTGAATTTAACATTGCTTCCAAGTCGGTTTCAGTCATATTTTCTTCTTGCGATTCAAGCAATTCCTGAATGTCACTTGATTCTATCTGTTCAAACCCATCTCTTCCTATTCCATACGCGATTTCGGCTATGTTTGCAATTTGCATTTAACAATATTCTTTAGGAAAAGTTGTACAAGATCAATTTAATTTTTTTATTAGTCCATTTGGCGGCATTTACAAAGGATATTAGGTTGGATACCTATTGGAATCCCTTTATTTTGATGCATGTACTTATTAGATCCGCGAATATAGAAATTGGGTCGCATTTTTTTTATTCTGCGAATAGTGAAAACGCGAATAAGGAGCTTTTACTGTACTTAATATTGTCAGTATTTTAAAGTTTTCTTTGTTAGATGTTTTCGAGCGACATTTTTCAAGAGCGGGAAAAAGTAGAAAAAAAAACTCATATTTCATTCTTGTCCTTTAGTTTTTTTATTAGCTTTTTATTTTTATCTCATTATTTTATGCATATATATTTCACCTAATTTAAATTCCGATTTTTGTATCGTTTACATTTTTAATTAACATATCAGCTTGTTCTATGTATATGCCTGAAAATTTGCTTAACTGAATTGTTTGCGACTAAGAAGCGCAATCATTTTCAAGAAACATTTTCAACAATTTGAAAGCAGTTTGGTAAAATGCCAAGAGGCCAATGAATCATCCATTCTTGGAGCATTAACGAATATATAAAAGAAACTAGTTAAAAGAAGTTTGAAACTCGTTGGAGAAAAATTTTTTAAACTTGTTATTAACTTTGTACCTACTTCAATTACAGGATCTGCTTATTTCCTTCTTTAAAATTATACAATATTTAGTTTATATATTTTTATTTTTTTGGAAATACACCTATTTTGTATTAATTCTTTTCGTAAAAATTTTAGTTTTTGTTATATTTTAGTTTGATAACAATGAAAAGGACAACTAGAAACTGAATATCTCTAAATTTGACTTGTATCTGCTGCTGATGTTTTTACTTTATTCCATCTTTGTCAAGTTTTAGTTTTTTAAAAATTTTGAAACATTGTTTTTTAAATCGTTATTTGCAATATTGTTGTAGCTTCTTTTATTAGCACTTGTTATAATCCCACAAAAAATCGTTTTTAAACTCAAATAAAATAAAGTTGTTACATGGCAAAAGACCCTATAATTTAGAATTCGATTGTATTTGAAAAGATTTTTATTATTATCACAAAAGGAAAGGACAGAAAATTTTCTTAGCTTTATGAATAATTTCAAATATTATGAAAATATAAGAATTCGTTGAATTACAATTTTCTAACTATTTTAATTATTTTTAACTTACAAGGAGAGGGCTCGGGGTTGAAATCTGAGATCGGGATGAGATTGATTCTAATGAATAATATACATTTAGAAAATTCATTTATAAAAATATTAAAATGCAATGGCCCGTCAAATTTAAGAAAATGATTCTTTTAATATAATCAGTAGCATACTAATTAAAACCATCAATAAACTATTAAAACAATAGAAATGATTTTATTTCTTAAAACATGCATCTGTATTTATAATTTTTCTTTTAAAATTTCGATTTTATTATTATGTATTTCCATAAGAAATATTTATTTTGTATGACAAATATTTTTAAAGCATATTAACTAAGAGTATTTGTAAAATTTTAATTGACTAAAATTATTAAAGAAAACAATTCCCAGCCAGGTTCGGAACTAATCTTCCGCCTATGAAACGGTTACCTGGACAACCAAGGCATTGAGACTAATCGGGATGAGTGTCAAGTTATCAGTATACAAGCTTTACCAAAAGTTTGAGGACCACTTTCACGAAAATGACGTGTCATTGCATTTTAATATTTTAATGAATGAACATTCTCAATGTATATTATCATTATACTAAATCTCATTCCGATTTCAGATTACAACCTCGTGCCCTCCCTTATTAACATTTTTTAAATATGTGACAACAAATATAATACTTTAGACGACAGTTTATTTTATATTTGACTTAATTGTCATAGTTATAATATTGATCTTCGTTTCTATATTTTGTATAAATTTAGTGTAGTATATCATGGGAATAAATATATTTTTAATAATTGTTCTTTTTACTCTGCATGGACTTTATTTAGTTTTCTTATAATTATCACCAGCGGGTGACCGAGCTCCGCTCGGAGAAAACAGGTATCGAAGCTAACTCGAAGATTTAAATTTTCAATTGTGATTTATCAAAACAATACATGCCATAAGAAAATTTGTGAAACCATTGGTGAAAAGATAACCGGTTAAAGTGCACCATTGTAAACTATTCTAAACAAAGTTAGAGTTTGGAAAGGGAACTATTCTATACAAAGGTAAAGTAAAGGTAAAGATTGAAGTGTGTTGAAGTTCAATATTTTTGACAAATTTATTTAGAAAAACCAAACATATATACATACATAAGAAACATATTATAAACCTATAACAGCATAAACATGAAACTTTATTAGTTCGCCATATTGGCTATAGATGGCAGCACGTTACCGCTTGAAAATTTAAGTAGCCATTATGGCGAACTAATAAAGTTTGAAAATATCCTATCTGTAACTCCGAACTGCTCGGCCGTAGCGCTTCAAAACCGGCGCCAATCGATTCCTCGTGGCCAAAAACCCCAGACCCCCAAGTTTACCGGAGTTTATTAATTCTGGGGCGATTTTCGACTTGGCAACCATTCCTCGTATTATAGTATTAGATTAAATTATAAGATAATAATTGTAATAAAAATTAATATTATCCTTGCTTAAAAATAAAATAATAAAAAGCGATGTCATTAATTTTACCATTTTCCATTGATTCGGAAAATGTGTCTGTTTTATCAATTATTTGTGTCATGCATCGAAAGCAAAATCATTAAATAAATGATCGTTTTCATTTTTAGTGTATGTAATCAAACTGTTTTCTATTTGATATTTTCCTTTAATCAATAAAATCGTTTTATTTTCTGTAATATTTAAAAGTATATGATAGGATAAAATACTTTTTTAGGAAATTTTCAATTTGGTAACATGATTATTTTTGCTGGTTTAAAAAAATTATTTATGACATGAAAATTTATGTGTAAATATTCTTACTTGTGTTTTTGCTACTTATAGAATAAAATAAAATTGATTAATAACAAGTACATAAAATGATTTTTTTTTATAAATCAGGCAATAAAAATTATAAATCTAACTTAAATCGTTATACTAGCTGGAAACATTGATGTACTTAATCATTTCGTTTAAAATCATTTTTTATATTTAACATTTTTTTTTTAAATTTTTCTACCTGTTCTCCCACATAGATCAAAGGCCTCGAATTCTGTTATTTAAGTAGCTAATTTTTCCTTGATTTTATTTTCATTGTGTCAACTAACCTTCCACGTCGCGCATTAATTTGATTCTCGACCTTGAAAATGTAGCAGTATAACGAAAAAAAAACTAATACACACCTGCATTGCGACGTAAATTTTGAATTGTCTCAGTTTATATTTGGATAGTTGAATTGCTGAATCACGCGGTCGCAGGATCCTTTTACCTACATAATGTATATATCCAAAGCTCAAACGAAATCTAAAATTCTTGTGGAATCATCAAAATGAATACTTTTGTTTTATTAGGAATGTGGCAGATAAATCACTTTTGCTGCCTGCAATAAAATGTCATGTAGTTTTATGTAGGTTGAATGAAATGCAGGCCTAGTGATCTTAAAAGTGATATAATATTTAAAGTTTGTAGAATATATACGGACGCTTAAAATTAGGCATTGGCGCGGGCAATCTTTATTTTTGAAATTTCGTAAATCTTTTTTTACTTCACTCCCACTTCTGTTATATCCCAAAACGTTTTAGCATCACGCTGCGGATCCCTATTCTTAGCTACTTAAATTACATTTATAAGTGAAACTCAAATTTTCTGTCTTTGCAATTCTCAATTATTTGTTTAGAAGTGGGATAAAGTTTAAAATCATTTCTTAAACTCTTGATATAAAGAAATGCTCGCTTAATAGTAATTAAGTATATTTTTGATTTCCCCTTGTTTTTAAAAATTTACTTTTAACTTCATTTTAATGCTAATAGGATGGACACAACATTTTTATAAAGGCTGCGGTAGTCTGGCGGTTAGGTCTCAGTTTCGGGAACGAAGAATTCCAAGTTCTGAACCCGCTGTTGTGGTGTGAAGAGGGGTGTGCCAACCCTGGTGTTATCCTCGTCATCTGACCGCTGTTCAAAATTACGAGATCCATCCTAAAATAGCCTTATTGTTGCTTTAAACGAGATGTAAATATAACCAAATTAAATTGCAGGTTTGATTCCCTTTTTCTGGCGTTTGTGGGCCTGGTGTACGTTCAATGCTATGAATCAAATGTTCTTTTGTTGTTGGTGTTATGTGGAAATTTGAAGATGGAGAGGCCTAGTTCATTATCATTCTCGTCATCTAGTCATGACTCAAATTTTTGTAGTTCGTTCCAAATCAGCCTTGCGTTGCTCCCAGATGGAACATTTATATAATTAAATTAAGAAACAAAGTTTTCATTATCAGGTGGTACTACGCCGATTTTGAAATCTTGACCCGTTAACTTTTTTGCACTTCGTTGTTTAAGGTCGATTGTTCCACTTTCATTGTTTATTCTCATCTTGGCTGTTGAAGTTCATAACAATTTTTTTAAGTATTCATCTTGTTTGGTACTTATCGATCTTCGCTGATCTTATTTACCTAATGAATTTAAAGCATTTACTGATCGGCGGATTATGTTTGATATATGTGTTATATTTGTCTTAACATGTTGACTGCCGTGTTGAATTTCTTACTATGTAATTTATACGGCCTCGCCGCTCACGTGTGGCCCCAACGGCAGTCAAGGTTTAATTATGCATTCCTCTTTCATTTTTTCGTATATATTCAAAATGCGGCGTATTTTGCATTTAACTTCGTAGTACAATGATGATAATTAAGCATGCATTTTTGACTTTTTTTTTTTTTAATCAACTGTGTTCAAAATTTGCTGTTGGGCTTTAATTTTGTTTTAAAGAAAGATAGTTATTATACTCTCATATACGGGGAAGAACAGTCAGCTCATCAACATATTTATTCAGAATTTGAAGCGGGTCTAGAATTTTAGCGATAAAATCATAACCATCAAATTTTATCTTACTTGTCTTTTTACGTTTTTAGTTAGGTTCAGATTGACTGGTGTTCATGTGGCATGTTATATTAGCTTTTCATTCTGTTACTGAGGCGAAATTGGATTATTTTGCTTCATTTGCCCATCATGGCTATTTCCGATTTTATCGTTTAACAGTTTTAAGTAGTTTTTAGCTCGACTGATTCAAATAAACTAATTTATATTATTATATAATCAAATTAAGCTGAGAAAAATAATCGTTTTATTGATAAACATTGTTTTAAAGCACATAACGTTGTACTTTTTTAAATACTAGTCACTTTTTCTAATTAGCCGATTTTGCTGGAACTGCTGATTGTTTTTATTATCATTAAATCTCTTGTCCATAATTTGATGCCCATAATTGTCTCAATAAAATATTTTTAACCATCAGATTATCAGAAATATTAAAACTGTTATTTTGATAGCCTTACATTCTGTTTATTATGTAAATGATCATTCGTAGAATCAATCATTCCAAATTAAAAAAAACAACAACTTTATTTGAAATTTATTTTATATTTCAAATAAACAGTTTTTTTTGTTTGACAGTATTATTATCTTTATTAGACTTGCGGCATTATATTTGAACTGTTGGTGCATTTTACAAAATTAATAAATTAACAAAAATTTTATGCACTCTACCAGTGTCATGATGTGCATCTAAAAGTAATTCTGATGCACTGTGCATTGCTAAAATTTGTATACGCACAACCATAGTTCATAATACGTTTCAAGACCTTATGATGATGGGAGTGCAGTGGAAGGAAATTAAATTTGCATCATACAAAAGCTTGAAAAATTGTATTCAAAAAGCCGAATTAGACTATATTGATATCTTTACAAGTTATTACTATGAGCTGGTTTCTATTTTTTCTAATAACACATTGCAAGCTTGTCCTATTATAATTGTCTATTTTATCATAATTATTTATAATTTAAAAGTCGTGTGTGTGTAATGTGAAACGTGCCATTGAATACCTGAATTGAACGTAAAGCTGCACTTTTTATTTGAAATTAAGAACTTTTTAATTACTTATAAGAAATTATTAAGATTAATTACTTTTCTCACATTCGAATATAAATTATTATGCGTAAAAAATGAAGTAAATGCAGTAAAAAAATATTAATTTTTTGTGAAGTTGAGAAGCAATACAAAGAGCGCATATTTGAGTAATTAAATTCAAGCATGTATAATTTGACTGTGCTGTCCTGTCTTATTTTTGAATCCGAGTTAAAATTAAAATAATTCTATTTAAGGAAGCGGGATTACATGATTTAAGACTAACATTATTAGTGGACGGTAATTATTTCCTTTGAAATGTGTATTACTAGAATAATAATGTACACAGAATTTTCCCCCCTTATTTTTATATTCCATTCATGCAATGGTGTATTAAACAAACTAGAAAATTAATAAAATTCTGATGAAAATTTAAATAAGTCCTTTTATTTCTTTTTTCATAGAGCAGGTCTGCTCGCTCCCTCCCTCCACCTCGATGAGAAGATTATGATCTCTGTCAGACGCACTCTAATGGCAATCATGTTTTCAGAAGCAATCATTAAGATATTTACGAAATATATCTGAATTTAAACGCCTCCAGTCATTGGAAAAACCTTTGGAAATTCCAACCTTGCTGTAATTTATACAAAGGAATATGATAACATTCTTAATTACTAAAAAAGTGTAGAAAAATAAATTCTTTAAAGTTATCGTTAAAAAATAAAGTATTCAATCGAAGTGTAATTTTTGTACGTGCATTAATTGCATATTGCTATTGTCGTAACAAAGGTTATTCATCCATTTCATTCTAGAAACATTAATTGTGTGAAATCTGAAACGTGAGAAGATACCGCTTTTGTAATTGTAGACATGTGTATTGTTATCAAACAGGAAAACGTGTTTTTGTTTATATCTTTTTGTTTTTCTCTGTCCGCTCATCCTCCATTCATTAGGTTATTAGCTAGAGTGATGTTAATCTTGACGTAACTGTGGATTGACGCAATCTGTGTTTATTTACAAAACTGCCATCTGTGATGTTTTATTGAGTTGTTGCTGAGATGCTTCCGTCAATTATACGAGCTTATCACGGAGAAAAAATGATAAAAGAATTCTAATATGAATATTTTGTTCTTATTTTGTCTTTATATACTTTTACCGTAACATAACCTTGTACATCTGACGAAGGATAACGAATTGCTTTGAATCTGGATGTGCCTTTTCTTATTTGAATTTTTACCTCATTGAAACACAGAAGATAAAACTACTGAATTTCAGGTAGAAATTGATTAAATGAAATAAAATACACTATAAGGAAATGAAAATGACAATTTATTAATTTTTTTCATACATTTGCGTACAAGTTTGAGAGTGGTTTCATTTGAAATCGTGGCGAATCTTAGCGACATATACTGCTGAAAAAAAATATAAAAAAGCTCAGTGGACTCAAACGAAATCACTATGCCTCAGAGAGTAAAATATACTTGATTGCTGATTTTAACCATTGATGTTGTATATTGCAACAAGCAACTGTTGTTTCAGCAATATTCAGTTTCAGCAACCTGCAGGTTGCAGAAACTGAACATTGTGGACGAGGATTTTTATGGCTGTGATCTGATTATAAAGTCTGAACTTTGAAACAAAAATGTCATATATTCTAGGTCCAATTTGAAGGAACATTTATGAGCGTGGTATACATTAAATCTGTGGAATGAAATATTCTGAAACTTGGATGGTGAAGAAGTTGATAATGTTGCAGATAAATGTTCTAATGTCGGCTTTATGATTTGTTTGCAATTACGAGGGTTTGATTGCAATTACCCATTCCAGAATAGCTTCATTTATTTTCAAACAAGACATTCGTCTAATTAAACTAAGTAGAAAAACGAGGGATTCAGTTTATTAAATCTGATCCGCGTTAGATATTTGGAAATGATGTACCTGTACTCCTCATCATGAATTTCATCTCATTTTGTATCGAAAACGTCTTCCGTGTTCCTATTTTTTGTTTTTAAAATGAGAAATAAAATCTTTAGCGCATTTTAAACGCATTTTCATTGTCAGTGAACAGTATATTCTTACCTTCTGTTAAGAAATTGTTATTGAATTGATTCGACCAGAATCGATTTTTATTTAGAAATATTCCGCGGCATTTATTAAAAAAACGTCACTGATAGAAACATATGTTTACAGAATAGAGTAATATTACTTTCAGATATTACATAATCTTTAAAATGTCACTGGCTATTATCTCTATCAAAATAATTCTCACGTGACTTAATATTTTGGTAATGTTTTGTTAGACCAGAGATTTTAAAACATAATGGGTTCTTTGAAAGCTGATCTTACTTTGAAGTGTAGATTAAACAATTTAATTTAAATGGAATTATGCAAAACAATTTTCATATCAAATGGAAAGCTCAATTTTATATATTAACTGATAAATAAAATCTTAAAATTTAATAATTATTATAAATTATATTTTTAATTTTTAAAAATTGCCCCTTATTTTCTCACTTTCTGATGCTATTAGAAATTTAAGTTAAAATTTGTGTCTTAAAAGTTACAATCCATCTTTTTAATTGTAATCTGATATTGACTCTAAAATTGTATATTTTATTTGTATACTTGCATTTATTTTATACCCCCCAGTTAATATATATTTCTTTCACTTTCAATCAAGTAATTTTAGGTTTCGTAAAATTAAAATTATTAATTTGAATGGATATCATCATTTATTTGAATTATTTTGTATGAAAGATATAATTATATTTCTTAAAAAGCCTAAAAAACATATTTTTTTTATATAAATAAGTTAGAATTTGTTGTGAACAAAACCTTAACTTGAAATGTAATCGCACTTAACTTACTCGAAATGAAATTGCTGTTGCTAAAATAGTCTTTCATCACATGATTGTAATTGCACGCTTACTCAGTGAGTTTACTTAGTAATCGGCACATCCCTATATTACACATCAGTTCTTTTAACTGTCTAATGCTGTAAATCCTCGAATAGAGGCCTCGCCTTGAAGTGAATCATGTACAAAATGCTAGATTTTTCTCAAACAGTAGCTTCCTAATGAGTGTCGAACCAGGAACTGTTTGTAGAATGTTGGTAATTCTAAGTAATGCATTTGAAGTGATTTTCGGATTTTTATTGTGTGGATATTATTGTGCTTTATTGGAAAATTTTGGCATCAAGATTAAATATCACGAGTTTGAATCTGGATTTAATCAAAGATCCATACCACTATATACAGGTCTGTTTTATTCTGAATGTTGAATGTATTTGTAGAAATCGAGATAAGGTTATATATATAGATATTCCGTGTCATGTTGTTACTATTTAAAATTACATGATGCATCTATAGTTAGGTTTTGATTATTATTAGGATTGTAAAACAGCTGAAGAAATTCTAAGATTGAAAATGTCACGTCTTGTAAGAAATTATTTGAATATCATTTGATCAGTATTGCTTGTCATGTATTTTTCTTTTGATTTTTATAGAAATTTTTCTTATTTTATATCATTATTAAAATGGAATGATTTCAGATTCCTGATTTCGATCATCTAATATATAAAAATGAATTTTTGTTTGTTCGAATTTTATACGATGCCATCCGATTACGATAAAATTTTCCCAATTTATTGCTTGCTCGTTTGCAGAGGTTAGTACAGCAGAGCATAGTACACTTATTATATTTAATGCATAAAAATGAATTTTTGTCTGTTCGCATTTTATGCGCTGCCGTACTGCTCAACCGACCTCGATGAAACCTGGTCAACTTATTGCATTGAACCTAGAAAATCCATGTTTGTCACTTGGCCAGTTCCATGTTGAATACTCACGAGTCAGTCAGCCAAAAAACATTTGTTTTTACTGAAGACGGGAAAAAATCTACATTGTACACCTTATAACAATTGAATAATGAAGTAACAAAAGTAAAAATAAAATTTATACTTATTTATATTTGATTCAATTCCAGTGAATGTGTTCATTGTCTACAAGAAAAAGAATATCATTCTTTCTATCCTTCGTTATTAAACAAGATAGCTATTTCAAATTTCAAACGATATTTCCAAAATTATTTCTTCTGCGGCAGCAATGCTACCAGCTAATATTTTATAAAATTTAGTTTTTCTAATTTCTGTTTACTATTTTTTGCATAATTATTGACGTATTCGTCCAAACATTCATTTTAGAGCTTCTAAATCATTAAATTACAACTGAAGATTGCTGAAGGAACTGGAAATTAAAATTGATTTTTTTAATATATATTTTACATATTTTATAAAGCCCGAAATCTATTAGTTTTAACACGATGTATCTATCAGTCTGTGAAGATAGATTATTTTGATTTATTGTTTAAATTATTTATTGATGAAATTCGGTTTGTTTGATCTCCATAATTTCAGATAGCCATTTTCGTGAACTCTACTCCAATTATATTTGTGTACAGAAGCGAGTTAAACGGTGACCGTAATGGAAAATAGTTATTATGGTGTTTCTTTTTCCTAGCTGAATAGAAGAGGAAGTTATGCGTTCTCAAATGGATGACATGTTAACCTTTTCGAGAAACCGTTAGTTTATCGAGTTCATTGCTCTTTCTAGAATTTGTGGTTATATTTTTGTTTTATGATTGTCCAGATTAATCCATTCTGCTATATATCTGACATACATTCAATTACCGAATCCTGAAAGTATTATTAATTGTAATTTATTTAATTGACAAATATAGCGTGAACTTACCTTTTTATTTATTGTTAGGTTTCTGTGTGAGGCTGACTAAAATTAAATTTTTAAAATGGAATATTTCGTCTATTGAATAACTATACCGTGGTATTGCTTATGGAGTTTCTCTCGATACGGTTTTTAATTAAAATAAATCTAATGAAAAGCTAAAATAATTTTAATTAAAATATATCTATTAGAAAAAAATCTGTTTAAAATTATTCGGGTGGCGCTTTTTAATTTTTAATTAAAATGGGAAGATATTAAATTATATTTGATTTAGGGTTCTGCAAGAATTAAATATGAAAAAATTCATTTAAAAATAGTTTAGGTTTGTATGGTTATTTATTTAGTTAAATCGGTTCTTTGTTTTTTCTAGGTTTTTCGACACCTTGGGTAAATTTTTTTAAGATTTTAATTTACTAATTTTGATTGAGGGTATAGATGTATCGGTTGAAAAATAATTAACTAGAAAATAAAAATAAAAATCACACTTAAAGCTTTAACTTGAGTAAATCTAAATACAGATTAGCTTTTACTTGAGTAAATCTAAATAAAGATTAGCTTTAACTTGAGTAAATCTAAATACAGATTTCGTTCAGAATAAACTTGCCAAACTCAAAGACTTAGAAAGCAACTAAATATTTAAAGTTTAGTTAAGTGCTTCGTTTTTCCAAGTTGCTTATTGTGCTAAATGGTGGTTATAAGTTGATAAAAATCTTCCTTTGCTTGTATAGTTAAATTCTAGAATTCGGAATCAGTGTTTAATATTCTTTAAAATTATTTTCAGGTTGCATTTACTATTGTTTTTCAGCGGATTCCAAAACCCTCCGCGTTTTTGCGCATGCGTTAGAATGGGTTTAATTTGACAAAATAGGTGTGAGGGGAAAGATGAAAGGACATGTTTATGGTTAGCGATAAAGTTAATTTCGCAAATATGCACATCCTTCCGTGTCTCATCTCTTAGTGAAATAGAATCGTCGAAAAGTGGTTATTAAGGATATTGAAAGAAAACAGTAAATAGCACTGTTCTAAAATCGGAAGAAAAAAATTACTCCCCACCCCAACCTGTAGATGTTATTGTTCCAAACAATTCGTTACGTATTATCATCTATTCTTTATTTTTTTTCTTTCATTTTTATTTCTCTCAAAGTTTTCTTCTTCGTCAAGATATCTAAATAATTATTAAATGTACATAGTCTGTAGAAATGAAAAGTGTTAAAAATATTTATGTAAACCTTTTGCTGTTATTTTTCCAATAAATAACTTAATTATGACGAAAACTTTTTGAAAATACAAATATCAGCTTATTGTGAGCGATTTAAAATGTTTTAACTTCAACAAATCTGACATTGCTTCTCCGAATCCACTTAAACTTTGCTTTTGAAAAAGATTAAAAAAAAAAAAAAAAAAAAAATTACATCGCTTGGAAGATAAGTCTAATATCTTCTAATTGCTATAAAAAAATTCTTTGTGAAATTTTTATCTTGGAAAAAAATTGTGCTGATTACATTCGCTATCCAAATTATATCTTTAAAACTTTAATCGACGATATTATGATGATTAAATTTTTAATACTTTCTTCCTTTTTTGTGTGATTCCGGTGCGTTCTTATCTACTGAGAAACATGGGGCTGCGGTTGCCTGCCTGTTGTTCAGATTTCGGCTTCGGAACCGGTGGATTTCTAGTTCGAGACAGGATTCCATCGAAGAACAGTCGTGTAATCGGGTTTTGTGCACGTTAAATATGTCGGGTCCAAACATCCTCTAGCTGGTGTAGAAGTTTGGAGAGAGGTGCCAACTGAGGTGTCGTCCTCATCATCTGACCGTGGTTCAAAATTACATCCGTTCCAAAATACCCCGAGCGTTGCTTTAAAACGGACATTATTATGTAGCCAATCTAAACCAAGTGAATTACTGGTTAAACTTTGAAATAACACCTTATTTAAATATGTGAGAATAATGTAATCGCGGCATCGAAGTCAACATTGTTAATGAAAAATCAGTTTTAACGAATTGAATTTCCTTTATTGAATCTTCAATGATTGGATTGCAGATAAATTTTGAAAGGTATAACATCAGGCCATGATATTCACTGGCAATCTGGGGGATGAAAAATGCCCTGTCGATGCAAGCATCTGCTAGCAGTTTTTTTTTTTTTTTATCTCCGCAAGATTTAGCCGCCATCTACAAAGGAATTCCCAAATGTTTGGAGATTCAGACTGGATCTCGGGGAATAAAAGTTACAGTTAATTATTTACTTAATAGAAATAATAAATTAAACATAGAATGACTCCCCCCCCTTCGAATTTAGAAGTAGTAGAAATAAAGAATAAAATTTGAAAAGGCGTTCTTTTATTAAAATTTAAAAAAAAATTATCACTTGCATGCATGCACATGGTGATCAGAGAAATCCTTTTAAGTCCTTTAAATGCGTATTAAATGGCACCTTTTATAGCCTGTACCCAGTACCTGGCCAGTACCAGTAGCCAGTTTTTAACATGTCTACTGTAAAACTGTGCTGAATATATTAAGATAAATTACAGTGTCCCTAACGGCGAATTATCTTGTTTCGCCGCTTAGGGCGCTTCAACCTGTCTTGTTAAATTGAAGATAGTCTTTTTATTATAGGTGTATGTTACTTCTCTGGCTGTAGAAGCCATCATTTTCAATTTAAAAGTTTTGAAAGGACATAATTAATCACGCTACATGTTTGTAATGAAAATTTTATATCTTAAATTTGCCATTAAATATTCGTATGATTCTCTTGATACGCCTTCTAAGGCATACACCTACCAGATCTAATGAAAGATGCGATGCTGAACTTTTTCAAAATAAAGAATATTCTAAAACTGTCGAAACATTTTATTTTTAATTCTTGTTTAATAGTTTTTCACACGTTTTTAAAATTTATACAGATTGAATTTTGGCAGGTATTTGAATCATTGCTTAGATATTGCTAATAGTGTCTATTGATGGAACAAAGAACATCATTCAGTATTCATATTCATTATCTTTCTGTTATTTTAATTCGTTGATTGTAGCTGATTTTGGACTTTATGAGTTGTTTCGATT
Source organism: Argiope trifasciata (assembly GCA_026543055.1). Classification (NCBI taxonomy): domain Eukaryota; kingdom Metazoa; phylum Arthropoda; class Arachnida; order Araneae; family Araneidae; genus Argiope; species Argiope trifasciata. The sequence goes on along the minus strand of JAPMOQ010010494.1, from coordinate 8,278 downwards.
TTTTTCGAGTATTAAATTCCATTGAAGTGAAATCTGGGGTACATGAAAGGGAAATGGTAACTTTATTCTAATATTCCGTTTGTCAAAATTCCATCTAGATAATTTTTAATATCGTGATATTTAACTGAAGATATACCATCTTGTTAGCAATTTGTTCCTCAAACATACTTTCTATATTTTAAATAATAGAACGCATTTAAATAGTGAATCCAGGTAAATTTTGTAGGGTATTCTCACAAAAGGAGCCACTCAGTTAATACTTCTTATCTATTCAAATGGTATTATGTTATCAAACTATGATTTTAGTCCATGTCAAGTAAATGTACGAGTAATTATGACAATGAACTATTATAAACTATTGCATTAATATAAAAGTTTATTGTAAAAAACGATTTACGGAAACGATTTCCGGTAATTGTCAGAATTCTATTTCGAAAAATGAAAACTCATTTTAGTTATGAAATTGTAATATATATGTCTGATGTGATAATTCAAAATTTTTAAACAGTCCTTTTACCACTCTTTTAATTTTATTACTATTAGTTTAATGCGGCAAACCTAGATCAACAAATACAAGTTCAGGCGATAGAGACAATATATAAGTTCTTACTATTGTATTAACCAAGAATGCACTTATAAGCCTGATTTTACCGAAGTGTTCCTCGGGTGACTTTTCACGATGTTCATAATAAGAAGGCTCATAGCATTTTATTGTGCATCGCTTTTACATTTATTGATTAAACAGACCGTTGTATAATAATTTTCTCTTCTTTGACAACCGCTTTTCACATCGCGAAGCCTAGTGTACAAAACCTATCAAATTGTTATGAATGTATTATTCGGGTAAATGATTTTCATTCTTTATAAGCACTATGATATTCATATGCTTGAGATGCCATTAACCGTACTTTTTATATTATTTAGCACCAGTCTGTATATTATTTTGTATCCAGCTTCACCAATAATATGTTCATTCTTTATTAATTGCAATAAATGTTTTAACTATATCAATGTATTTTTATTTTATTTCTTATCTTGTATAGTATTTTTAGAGCACACTTATTCTGCCATACCGGAAATGCATAGGAAGATACCCGAAATAAAATGTTTGCATACTTTGCTTAATGTTTGTTTCATATGCGGTATTCTTCGTTTAATAAAAATGGTTGCATACCTTTTGTATATTTCGTGTGCAAAAATGTGAAACAGATATGGAATTCTAAAAAAAAAAAAAAAAAAAAAAAAAAATGTTGAGGCCTACAACAACAAAAAATTGATCAAAATTTACAAAAGAAAGTTATTAAAATCAATTTCAAGGTGTTTTTTTTTTTTGTAAAGGAAGATAATTTTAAAGTTTCATTGATCTTGTACTCTTTTGCTTTCCTCTTATCTTCGTTGAGCAGAAAAAAAAAACCTTTTATCTTTTTTTTTTTTGTCTTTGTTTCGGCTTGTGTGAACTACATGTGTGTAGATGCTAACTTACAAAGCATGATAAAATTGACATAAAATAAATGCATTAAATGTGATGCAAGATATGGGAGAACTCTCTCGTCAATTTCTCGTAAATATCCTGTTTTGTCTCATCAAAATAGATCATGAAAAAAAAAAAATTCTTTTGTGTTATAAATAATCTCAGATTTCTTTTATAAAATTTTTTTGGGAACTATTTATTTCAAGTTGTTTCATGGCGAACTGCGAAATGAAATTGAAAACCCTTGCTGTAGTGACCATTTAGATACCTGGTATATGTAGCGATACCTTGCTAAAACTGTATTCTGTGATCTTTCTAATCGTTTGGATTTAAAATTAAGAATTATATTCTTTCACGTCATATTTGCCACAACGCTTTTGAAGATGACGATGCTGGAATGTTCGTAATTATTCCAAAAAGGAATACAACTGGTAATATCTTGACTATTTTTGGTTTTACGTTTAAATTAATTCGTATTTTACAAATTTAAATTATTTTTTTCTACGGATATGGATATTTAATAAATAGCATTAAGAGGAAATTGCATTTGATTTGCTTTTCGCTTTACCCTGAATTAATTCCTTTTTTAAATAATTAACAATTCAATTTCCCTTTTCCTTTCCCCATTTAATTTGGTTTTCATGAACTCCAGTATATTTTAAACCATAAAACAGCAAAAAAAAAAAAAAAAAACCGAAGCATTTTTTTTTAAAATCATATTTTTATAGATGTACTAAAATATAGAATTTTTATTGTAATTTTTTTAAATATTTTTTATGGTATAATTCAATATTATAAATATTACTAAATTTTGAAAATTTCTCATTACCGTATGATGTCACACTACGGAATTAAAAATTATTTAAATTTTTGGCTAACTGATAATCACGATCTAAAAATATATACGTACTACGTCACCAACACATAGACTAATGTAATTTTTAAACTCTAGCTCATCAAAATATATGCATAATGTTGAGATTCCTTTATTTGAAACATGAAGCAAGCTGAAATTAAATAAAAGTGTTTTTTAAAAATATATAGTACTGGCACTGCTTTGGTTTTATTGTTTTTTGGTTAAAATGAACTGAAATTTGCTTTAATCAAATGTGTTTATTTAATACATTTAAATTTATTTTGTAATTTGAAAATTAATTATATATTTTGTAACATGAAAAACTTGTAATATGAAATTTATTTTGCATATCATTGGTCAGAGAAAGGTTCCTTGAAAACGTGCTTATTTCGTCATAAGGAATATAGATTCTTGAATCAGTTTCAGTACCACTGTTTGATGTTTTCATCGGATCTTTAATTTTTATCATATTTTGAGCATTTTAAAATTGATCATTATTTGACTGCATAGTGAAATTATTGTATAATAATCCAAATACAATATAATTAGATTTTTAATTAAAAATTAATGGAACATAACATTTATTTTCAATAACTTCACAACATGTTATCGCCAAAATGTATTTTTTGCCACTTTGCGTCTTTTGGAATTCAAAAGACGTTTCTGTGATAAAAAATTTATTTGGCGTAACAGATTTTTTTTTTCACTAAGTTTAATAAATTTGTAAAAATATTTTCTGTTAAATTTTTTAACAATACTTTTTATTACTATTGGATCTCTACTCACGAAAATTGATACGATATTAATTATTTTTTATGCGAGTATTATCGCTTCTGTGTAATCAATAAGATATTTGGAAAATAAACTAAAAATAGACGTATAAAATCGAAAACATTATCATGTTTATAATGTTTCGATTGGATATTCGAATCTGGCTACCTTGCCCTTCTTTCATGGATGTCATTTTGTGTGTTGTCTTCAATTTAAATGGATACAATCTTATTTTTGAAATAGTTTCATATAAAAATAGGCAAATCAAACCTGAATCATTATGTTACGTTGTTTCTGATCAGTGATTCGAATTTGCTTTTATTTCTATTTTTTGGAGTGTCATTTTGTATATTTTGCTTGGCGTAAGAATGCACAAATTGATTTTTCAAATAGTCTCAACCAAATTTAATGTTTCCATTATAAAAATACAGTCGACTAATCAGAATAAGGCATTTCATATGCACATCTTTTTTTATATTTATAATTTTTTTAGATATGTCATGACCACTCATTTTATTCTTTGTCTTGTCTTCTCATGACAAATAATGCGATGCAAAATTATTCACCTTATACATGGGAAAAAATATTCGAATTTATATATATATTTATATATAATTATTTTAAGTTGAATTTCTTCGAAAAATTAATTTACATTTTACCATTATGTAGGTGTTTATAACAATCAGAATTGAAAAATAATTAAATAAAACATAAAAAGGATGCGCCGTCTTGAATGGCGAGTGAGAGGCAGCATCCGATTGCAAAGAATCAATATAATTAAACTATGAAAAGCATTTTTTGTTTTTATAAATGTGGAAACAATTGGAAGAAAAATTGCTTTCAATTTCATTTACATTCGAATTCATTGCAAATAAATTTCCATTATTGCTGTAATAACCGTACAATCTAAGATAATAGTATAAAATGTCTTTATTAATGAAACGCAAATTTTATTATTTTATTTCATAAGCTTTATTTTCCTAATCACCCACTAATTTCATTTGTGAAATTCTAAGAAGTCTGTGAAGAGATTGATGTTGCGCAATAAGAACTGCTCTTTCTCACCAATCTGCCAATGAAAAGTCAACAAACCAATTTAATACGTTTTTGTGACAGATCAACCCTATCAATTCATTGCTCCTGTGAAACATGTACCATAAGTCTGTTCCTTTTTCTTCCACTTTAATCTTCTTCTTTAACCGCTACTTCAGCGAATTTCTTTTCTTTTGATGTAATTTTATTTTTTAAATAATTTATGTCCCAACATTAATCTACAATACCTTTACATCTATTATTTGTGCGTCTGAATTCTTTCTACGCTTGTATGATCTTGTTATGATTTCAATGCTTCTGTTCTGTTTCATCGAAGAGGAATATTTGCTTCTACTATATTTTCTGTGAAATAAGATCTGGTTTTGCATTAATTTGTCTTTTATCAAAAATATATTGCGGCCTTATATCGAATGTCGACAATTCTTTTCTTGAAGGTTGGAATGCTGATTAACTACCCTGATATGTGCTCACTTTTAGATATTACTGCAAAGCAATCAAAACTTGTTCGTTTTGATGCTTCCCAGGGTTTTATAATGTTATCTAATACATAAAAATGCTTTTTTTTTTTCGTGTTTTATGCGCTGTCGTACCATTCATCCGATTGCGATAAAACTTGGCCAAATTATTGCTTGGAACGTAGAAAACCCATGTTTCCCGCATGGCCAATTGTATGATGGATGCTAACGAATCGGACAGCCAGCCACAAAATTTGTTTTTTCTGAAGACGAGGAAAAAAATTGTTTAAAGTAGTATACTTAAATAATAAAGTTTTAAAAAAATATCATTTAAATCTCCGTTATATATCATGCAGTTTTATTGAATGTATTCATTGTCGACAAAAAAATAAATGTCATTCTATTATTGCTAATTAAAATGGATAGCTGTTTAAATTTAAAACGAGATTTCCAAGATTATTTTTTCTGCACCAGAAAGTATTTAATAAAATAATATCTCCTTTTTCCTTTCTTCGAAATAAAAGTGTAAAAATGTTTATTGCTGTTTGATTTTCATGCAACATAGCCTTACTTTTTCCTAACTATTTAAAATTATTATAATAATACGTTCAGATTTGGAAATATAGCTATTAAATTTAACGAATAATAATAATAAAGCTTCTTCTGACAAATTCTGTTTCACTTTAAAATGCACTGGATGTTTAATTTTCACATAATTTTACCACTAATGGTATTCAAAAGAGAATTATTTCTTAATTTTGAAATTTATTTTTGGTATTTCATATTGGTTGAGTATAAAATTCCTCTTAGTTCAATTATATATATATATATATATATATATATATATATATATATATATATATTTGTTGCCATTCTTAACCTATTCACTTACTTTGATGTGTCATATTTCTTTGTTAACATTTCGAAACGATTTCTGATTTCTCAGAAGACGTTTAGTCGTTAGAACTTTTGAAATTGAATTGAATTTATCTGATTTCAACATCAGCAATTTCGCAACAAGCAAATAAATTAGATTACATCATAAGAAGCATTAATAATCATTCTCCACCTTATCAGTTACTTTAAGCTATATTCCAATGTCTCATTTTTTTTCTGATTTTTTTTCAAGGGTTAAAGTTTTTAATTTAAATTTTATTGTTTAGCAACTAAAGTATTCTGCTCTTGATATCTGAGGTCAATGTAGCTTGTTTTTTGTTAAGTTTAATATAGATTTGTTTCCCATTTAAGTCCAAAATTTGATACATATCTATAATTAAGGTATCAAGATTATATACAAAATTTCATTTCCTGGTTCTTTTTTGAATTATATAGTATTTATATGTACGAAATGCAAATAATCTTCTAATAAATTTGGTGAATATTTATTGCAGATTCATAATCTTTGTACTAAAATTACAAACTTGTTTTCAGTCATCCAGTTAGCTACACTTTTGAACTAATCGTGTTCTTTAGCACATAATTTCAGATAGTTCTTTAAATCTAATGGAGGTCTGAAGCGATACTCCAAAATCTGTTGGTCATTTTTTACGGTTTAAATTATAATGTATGAAAGAAAATAATATAATTGGAGATAAGAAGGGAGGGTATCCAAAAAAGGCTGCTTAAAATACTGAAACATTTTAACAAACCGTAATATTTTTATTCAGTAGTTGATTATCTTACAAGAACTTAATTCTTCTAATTCGCTCTTATTACTTCTGTTTGAGGTATACTGAAATTTATTTTAGCTCTCGCAGCAGCAACAATAATTATGCATGCTTTACTGCCTTGCAATAAATCTGCATTTGAGTGGCGGGAAAAAGAATTTCCGGTTAGCGCAAGGTATTTATTGTATTCTATCACCACCGTACAATATACCACATTCTATATACTGGCCAATATCGAAGGGCATTTTGTGCTAATATAGCTAAAATATTGAATGGGAATCTCTTTTATTCTATGAATGATTAATGAATGATAATTATATATATGAATTGTATCTTTTTTTTTTTTTTTACAGTTGGTCGTTTACAATACAGCCTAATGGAGTTGAATGTACAGCATGCTAGGTAAAGATTAAAACAATGGATGATGATGTCACCCGAAGTTCAGATTCTCTACCTACAAGTGAAGAATTTGAGTTAATTGGTGCTTCCACTGAACCCAAGCTGCACATCGTAGGGAATGCAAGCGAAGAAGAATTAAAAGAGTGTTTGAAAGAAGTATTGCAAGATATTGAAGGCAACATGCTGGACATTTCGCCTGGTGCAAAATCTGCAGATATACCGGTAATGTTTCTCTTTGAGTTTAACTTTGGACTTTGGTTTTAAATTATATATCAAATTCATTATTTCCCTCCCCCCCCTTTTTTTTCTTATAATTTTGTTACGGAAGGCGTTCTATAAATCCCTTATTTTAACAACATGACATACGAATTTACTTAACTTCCTAATTAAATGACGGATTTGATGACTTCCTAATTGGAATATTTACTATTATTCGAATTCATTTAATAATAATACGTTTCAAGTGACTTTTTTCATTTTAAATTATTTAATACTTTTCACTTAACTGCAGATAAAAAAATTAAAAATTCAATAATTCGATACTCGTCTCAAACACATCATTGTATGCAAAGTGATTAACCACTTCCACATCCACCACCAAATTTGTTCAATTTTCTGTTAAAAAGATGACTTAAATGTATTAAAATATATACATTATAGACATCCACTTTAGTTTACTGAAAGAATTTCTCATAAGTTGCCAGGGGCTCTAATTTGAAGTAATTCTTTATCATAATATATTTAATTTAATCATAAATAAATAACTATAAAATTTCCTTAATTATTACGGGAATTAGATGAAAATTATGGAATTATAGATATATTGTGAAAAATTACAGAAAACTACTAAAAGACTCCAAAAAGACCGTTCACCAGCATCTTTGCTTTGAGAAGGGCTGATAGTGAAAGCATTTTTATCCTGGTTAAGGGGGAGGGGAGAAATCTTGTTCCAGAATGAATACAGAAATATTAGAGTCACTCCTCTTAATGAAAATGAATGCAGGATTTGGTTATAATATTGAACGGAGCAATGATGACTTAAAATAAAGCAAATTAGATTGCTAGTCAATGAAACAAAGTTTTAATTTTGTTACAAAATAGTATTTATTTGTTTGATCAATGAAATTATGTTATCGATTATTGTTAAAAATATTTCACTGATATATTTTGTTAATAATAGATGTCTATTAAATGATTTTGAGTAATGTTTGGAAATATTTTTTTAATGAATTATTAATACAAATTGTTTTAAAATGAAATTAAATATTTGTTTTAAATTCAACTAATATTAAAATTAATAACATTTTTTTAGAAATATCTGTTTTTAAGTAATTTGTTGTTGTTATATGTATTGGTAAGAAAAGTTAGTGTTGATTGAATAATCAATGTTGGAGGATATGTAACTTTTGAATATTGTTTAATTATTTGAACAGTCAGCTTTAAAGCTGTTTTAGAAAACAAAATTCAAATGAGCACATTTGCATGCTATTGAATTTTGTATTATTTAGTAGCTTGCATTGTATTAAAATAATGTATTTGCATTGTATCCATTATTATAAATGCATTGTATTAAAATAATGATTTTGGAATCTTTAAGTAATAACCT